>CABHPQ010163115.1:0-40050 GCA_902168405.1 Peromyscus aztecus | reverse complement strand
CATGGCTGTTTCTTGAGGGACTTAGGTGTTCCCCTGTGAAAAGCTCAAGCTTCGGCGCTTGCTTTTTGAGTGGGGTACGAGTGGGAGATGGTGTGTGAATGCAGTCGAAAATCTCGTATTTGAGACACTGAAAGAAGCTAGGCTGTGCCTCTGACTGACAGGCAACATTCCCTGATGGTCCCTAGTGCTTTGCTGAGCTGTGTCATGAAAAATAGAACATCTGATTCCATAAAGGAAGATGCTGGAGTGACCTGGCTTGATTAAGTTTTTGCTATTTCTGTACCTTGTCTCAGAATCTATGGCAAGGAAGTTTTGGCTGGGCGATATATTTCTTCGATTAGAGAAGAATGGGGGCAAAGAGGGAATGGGGGCAAGGAGGGAGCTTTATGTAATAGTTTGAAGGTTTACATATGCCTTAATTAAGCTCTCAGTGTATTAAATGGATGCATTTTTAAATTTTCTATAAACTGCCAAGTATTAGAACAGCTATTCTTCTAACCAGCCATAATTTTTTCTTTTGTCTGCATCTAGGCATAATTAATAGTCATTAGTAGACTCAGTATAATTTGGAGCTTAATGCCAAGGTCATAGATGTCAATGAAGGCAGTGTTTTATGGGAAAGTGGTCCCTTGGCCTCGTGTGGCTGAGTGGACTGAGCTAGCTCAAACCCCATGCTCCCCACAAGCGTGTTGACTCTGTGGTTTTGTTACTTTTTTCTCGTCTACCTCTGTTTCTACTACTTCTCTAAATTTTTTCGCAGCTTGCTAGCTTCCGACAGAGAAAAACAAAAGGTGACTGTCCGAATTCGAAGAAAAAGACGGCGAAGAGGAAGGGTTCGGCTGTCAATGCGCCTGTCCAGGAGGAGGGTCCGGTAGCCACTCAAAACAGTGAGCTCCCCCACGGAGGGGCTGCTTGTGAAAGCAAGTCATGCAGCAACACCCTGGAGGGGACCAGAGGGGCCTTTGCAGCTCAGGTAGATTTATTTCTCATTATGTTAATGTATTGTCTATCTCGTAGTTATCGCTGTAGTTAATTTACTAAAAGTGGCCTAAAGTGAACTAAAAGAGGTATTGTTGTTCATAAAAGATGATACGTAAATGAATGACTTATCTTTAAAGTTTATTTTATTTATCATTGTGTGTATACGGACACCCATGCCATGCTGCTGTGCATGAGAATGACTTCGTGGAGTAAGTTCTGTCCTTCCACCTCTGTGAGTTTTGGGGATTGACTGTAAGTTGCTTGGTTTGTATGGCAATGGCTTTACCCAACAATGGCTTTAATTCGACAGCCCAGTGCCTCACCTTTAATATGATTTTGAAGAATTTTGGACAACCGTTTAAAGACAAATGTCAGTTTGGTGCTTTGTTAAGGGACCTTTACAGGGGACAGCAGTTTGTGTGTGTGTGGTGTGGTTCTGTGAGTTCTCTGCGTGTGACATTCCTTTACCTACTTTGGATGCAACACACATTGTCTTTCTGCTTTACTAACTTCCTGAAGGTAGGATTAGGAGAAAGGGAGGGGTGTGGCAGAGATGGTATGTGGCCCAAGGAGCTGGCCTCTGGTTGCTTAGGTCTCTGAGTTGTGGGGAGCACACCCTGTGACTCCCTCATCCCTCTAGACCTCCAGACTACTCCTAGGTAGGCTTTCCTTGGAACTCCTGTGCAGATTGTAAACGAGGCCTTGAAATCTTGAGGGTCCCTGATATGTGCTGCTCAGGCTAGTAAACTTTCTCTTAATCAAGTAACAATATGATTTGACTGCCGTATTTGATCATTGCCAGCATATCAGATGTGTGATCTACCTACAGATTTGGAACTTTATTTCTTTTGAGAGCTGTAAGAACTTACTTTGGTGTACCCTTGTGCTCTGGCAAGCTGGAGCTCTCTAGGGGTTCCTGCTTGTGCCCGGGTTACCTTCTCTGCATGGTGTGTTCTGTGGGCCTGGCTTGGCTATTAACTGCCAATCATTGTAATTTTTCCCTAGCCTTTCTCAATGGTAGAGAAACTAGAAGCTGTGTTGACTGGCCCCTGATTACTTACTACCTTTGGTACTGTTTTGTGTGTCTCCTGTTCAGGCTCTTTGAGGAGAAGCTCCTAATATATAGCTAACATTTTCTAGTTTTTAAAATGTTTAAATCAGGGCTGGAGAGATGGCTTAGTGGTTTGGAGTACTTGCTGCTCTTGTAGAGGACACAGGATCCTAGCACCTACGTGGTGGCTCACAATGATCTTTAAGTCCAGTTCCAAGGGATGTGGCACCCTTTTCTAATCTTCACAGGCACCAGACGCATACATGGTATATGTACATACATGTAGGGAAAATGCTTGCATACATAAAATAAATCTAAAAATTAAAAAAAAAACCTTTAAACAGAGAAACTTAAAAAAATTAGCATACTCCTTTAATTCCATCACTTAGGAGGCAGAAACAGGTGGATCTCTGTAAGTTCAAGGCCAGCCTGATCTACATAGCAAGTTCCAGAATAGTCAGAGCTACATAAGAGAAACCCTATCTCAAAACAAAACAAAACACCACAACCAAATAAAGAAAAAAAAAACCCCCCCCCCCCCCCCCCCAATCTAAGCACAGGATCCTCAGTAGCAGTCGTGTTTAAGGCCAGGCTGAGACACATAATTAAGATGCCGCTGTCTCAACCAAAGCCAACAGCAGCAACAGCCTGTAACCTAGAGAGACATCTGGAAATGATTTGTCTTTTGGAGGCTATAGGTAGCTCACGTGAAAATACTGAACTATTTTGCCCATTCCTGAAGATGCCAAGAGACAACTGTATGCAATTTTGTTGATGTATTCATCTATCACAGGCTGTTTCTATACTTTGTCAGGAATAATGCTGCTATGACTATTTATGTACTGTCTTTTTCAGTTCTCTGGTGTATTAATCATTTCTTAGATACTGTGTGAATTCTCTAGGCTACATTCTTTGCTTTGCTTCTCTAGGAACAACAAGACTGTGAACTGGATGAGCCTGACCTGCAGCAAGAGCAGCAGGAGCAGCAGCCACAGCAGCAGCCACAGCCAACCCAGGTGATCTGCCCCGCCTGGCTGTGGCCCTCAGCCTTCACAGGGTCGTAGCCTGTGTTCTGCCCGTTCTTAACAGGGCACAGTGGGTCCTGGTTGCTGGGGATGGTTGCAGGTGGGAGAGACTTTTTCCAAACTAGACAGGTGGGGGCTGTGGCTAGTTGTCTCCTTGTTTTGCTATTTCCACGTTGTCTTTCTGAGTCCATTCCCCAAGCAAATGGAGGGTCATGTGTGGACACCTGGGGCTGGGAGTCTGTCACGGCTGTGATGTGTGAGAGATGCATTTTCTGGGCTTGCTGTCGGTCATAGTGTTTTAGCATGGAGATGGGATGGCATCCTTCTTGTGTTACATGCTCCCTTTTCTTCTTTGTCTTTTTTGTTTTTTTTCTTGCAATTTCTGCTTGGTGTGGCCCTTACCTCCCTGGTTTCTGACCTGGATCTCATCAGGCCTGGTTCCTCTCTGCCTGCAGACAGCCCACAGCCTTGAGCTCGAAGCTCTGCGCCTGAGCCTGAATAACATGCATACAGCACAGCTAGAGCTGACGCAGGCCAACCTGCAGAAGGAAAAGGAGACAGCGCTGAAGGAGCTGCGGGAGATGCTCAATGGCCGGCGGGCCCAGGAGCTGGCACTGCTGCAGAGCAGGCAGCAGTGTGAACTGGAGCTGATGCGAGAGCAGCATGCCCGGGAGAAGGAAGCAGTGGTGCTCCGCTGCGGGCAGGAAACAGGTACTGAGCAAGGACAGGACGGACCATGGGTCCCCACTTTCTTGGTTTTTCTGGTTGTAGCCTAACCTTTACCAGATGAGTCATCTTTCCAGACGACCCCGCCCCCCAGCACATACACACACATTTGAAGCAGCCTGCTGAATTTCCAAATCACTTTTACTTAAGTTCATGCTCCTGTTTTTATCTCTCGGAAGGGAGGTAAGCCATCCAGTGGTTCCTCTGTCGGCCAGTCCTTGATAGTGTTGGGACCCAGGCCCCTTCAAGCACAAGGAAACCTGATTGGGTCTGTGTTGCTGACTGGGCAGTGCTTGGGTTTGGCTGGCTATTCACCTTAGATGTGATGATGCTGCAGGTCTGTCTTAGTCCACTGTCTACTGCCCATAGGCCAGCCTGCAGTGGACTTTTTTCTTTTAGTTAAGTATATTTTGTGTGTATGAGTGTCTTGCCTGCATGTATGTCTGTGAACCACATGTATGCATGGTGCCTGTGGAGGTCAGAAGAGGTCAGCAATTGTTCTTCTAGAACTGGAATTACAGGTGGTTCTGAGCTACCATGTGTGTCCTGGGAGTTGAACCCAGGTCCTCTGAAAGAACAGCCAATGGTCTTAACTGTTGAGCTTTCTCTTCAGCCCCGCATTTTTTAAAAAGTAAGTATCAGCTTTATTGAGAATTAGTACCATGTCACACATTCTGCGTGTGTAAGCGGCACGGTTTGGTAGCCTTTGGTGTACCTGCTAAGTTCTGTAGACAGCTCCATAGCAGAAGCGGAGAGCATTCATTACTTGGAAAGAGGGCTTACTGCCTACTGGGTGAGCTAGCTTTTCTGCTTGCCTCTCCAGCTTCCTTGTGACAAACAGAAGCATCATTTCTAGCTGTGGCTCTGCTGGAGAAAGCCTCCTCCCCTGCCTGACTCTCCCTTCAGCGTGGAAGACCAGTTTTCTTTTCCCCGATGCCTTCTATGTTTCTTTAGGCACTTTGAAACAAAATGAACGCATGTTTGTGTTTTCTTCTCTCTCAATGTAAGATCTTTCATGCTTTTCATTCCGGTTGCAGAGGCCTCTCTTCTCTGTGGCCCCCTGGTTAGGCCTGCTGTCCCTAGGGGAGGAAAGCAGAGGACTCAGTGGTGCTCTGGGGTGTAGCACCTTGCTCTCGGAGGATGGATCCCAGCCCTCCACTCACCCTTAGAGTTGTCTACTTCCACCTTGTCCTGCCCCATGCCTCCTGTCCCTGCTCTGCTTCTCGGTCCTACCCTTCCCTGACCTTTACATCTGGCTCTCCCTGGGAGCCTCATCAGCTCCCAAGGCACGGCTGGAACCTATCTGGCTTGTGCTTCTGCTTGAGTTGGGAGCTGTTGGACCATAGGACAGTTTCTCATGTCTTAATATCCAGTACCTTACTTTGACCCTGGCACAGTGGGCACATGAACTAAAACACCCCGCAGTTCTCTTGTTGGTTGGTTGGCATGGGTTTGGAGGTGTCGGTGATGGGACCCCAGCAGCTGATTTTCAGCTGTACTCTCAGGAGAACCTGAGTGACTGGGAATTTCAATATTCTTTATTTTGATGTGAATACATTTCTTACTTAAACTATCGTCTGGACATCTTGTTGTCCAGTGTGCAATGGCAACTCTCATGAGTAAATAGCAGGTACTAGATCCCCATGTCTCCTGGGCGATAAGGTCATGGAGAAGGTTGAGACTCTGTGGTCTGAGCAACTTGTTATGTTTGTCTTGCAGCTGAGCTGAAGGAGAAGTTACGTTCAGAAATGGAGAAAAACATCCAGATGATAGAGGTGTGTAGTTGATTGGAAATACAGTTCATGTGTACACTATTTTACTTTCACATTCCACTTAACTGCCTCTCACCTTGATGCAGATGAAATCAGTCCAGGGGAATTGGAATGTGCTGGTAGAAAGTGAATTCTTTGTTAACTGTGTTTTTTAGCAGGCTTATTTTTCTGTCAGTGCTGATTCCTGAAATGTGAAGCTTCCCAGCCACCCTTTTGCATAGTGTTCTGGACCCCTTCCCCATCTTCATGGACTTATATCTGGGGCCGGGGTGGGGGTGGGTAGGAGGTAAATATAGTTGCCATTGGCCACTTATAGGAAGATGGGTTCAGGAACCTTTGAGGGTGATTTTATGAGATACCTAACATTCAGAATTGGTTGTGCCACAATCTACTTTTTATTTAAATTAGACTCTGAAGCAAGATTGGGAATCTGAAAGGGAGTTATGTTTGGAAAATCTCCGCAAAGAATTGTCTGCAAAGCACCAGTCGGAAATGGAGAGTTTGCAAAACCAGTTTCAGAAAGAATTATCGGAACAGAGGGCTGAGTTGGAGAAGATTTTTCAAGCCAAACAAGAGGCTGAAGGTGAGCCCCCGGTTACAGTGAGCATGTCTGTGGGGCTGAGTGTGTGCTACGATGCTAGAGTGAACACCCTTGCAATGGGACTTGCCTTTCCCACCCTTGCTTTCCAGCACAAGCTGCTGAGGACATATGAGGTCATGAGTACCCAGGAGGTGTTATGGCTGCTAGCCACTGCCCAGCCTCTGTTTCATAGATCCCTCTTGCATATTCAATTACTAAGTTATTACTGAAGCAGTAGAATGGTAGCTGCTCACTTTTGATACTCCAGATGTTATGTAACATAGTGATTCTTGTGAGTTGACATCTTCTTGTATCTTCTTGTCTGGGCCTGTGTGCATCTGCCGTCCCTCCATGGGAAGAACAAGCTGGTTCCTGCGGTGGTGTGCGGATGAAGCCTGCTCAGCTTTGCCTCTGTTGTACCATTGCTGTATCCCCCTGTTCAGACCTTCTGGGGTTCTGTGGTGGGCACAATAGTCTGTATGTGAACTGTGGGTTTGATATGAAATGCTGATCAGAACTGCTGCTGAAGAAGGAAGCATCGTCTTGTCATAAGCTAGGTGACCTCTGTGCTGCTTTCTAGTTTCCCTGAAGAACCTGGAGACTCAGCACCAAGCAGCTGTCAAGAAGTTACAGGAAGACCTACAGTCAGAGCATTGCCAGTATTTACAAGACCTAGAGTCGAAATTCAGAGAGAAGGAAAAAGAGAAAGAGTTGGAGGTAGGCAAAAACGTAACTTCTTCTTGGTTGTTTGATTGTATGTGGGCATGGGGTATGTGTGTTTGGGCATTTGTAGGTGCAAACATGGGTACGTGTGGCTATTCACGTGTACACAGAGGTTGATGTCAGGTGTCTCTATTGCACTCTATCTTACTTTCTGAGACAGGATCTCTCACTGAACCTTGAGCTCACTGATTGGCTAAACTGGCTGGCTGGCAAACTGTTAGAGTCTTCCTGTCTCTGTTACCCCAGCACTGGTGTTACAGTACTTGTTGGAGCCCATCTGGGTTTCCTGGTGGCTTTGCCCAGCAAGTCTGCATAAGAGGATGATTGGACCACAGGCTGAGTGTAGGTGTTTGGAAGGGTCTACACTTGGCTGTATTGAGCAAGGGGGAGGTCCTTTGCTCCTCCCCTTGGCATTGCCATAAAAAGCCCTTTGGAATAAAGTTCAGGGCTGGTGGGTTGAGACCCAGGCTCTCCTGAGGCTATCCCATGTTTTCTGTCTTTCCTCTCATCGTCTAAGTATCTCCTTTTAGCTAATACTTCTCACTTCTCCCTACTCAAGAGTACCCTGGGTCATAAAAGTGGCGGCTGGTCTGCCACAAATACTCGTATTACACTCAGCTTTTTTTTTGATTCTTCAGCTGAGACAGTGAGAAAGATTTATTTTACACGAATTACACTTGGCCACAAGTGAGAACTAGTCCAGAGTGCCATAGGTCCAGGGCAGAGGGACTGTTTTGGTTGTAATAAAGGCAGTCAACTCTCAGGTGGTCTTTGCAGGCAGATGGTGATGTTCCAGGTCCATTGAGACTTATACGGACAGTAGCCCACAGTCCAACAACTTGTGCCAGCGTCCCGGCCTTCAGCATCCCTTGCTTCTGCTCCTTCAGCCTCCGTGGGTGCATGAGCTGGTTTACTTGGACCTCTGCCTCAGCTTCCTTCTCTTGCACTTCAGCCTGCACATTCTCTTCTTCCTCCACTGCGCTACATGGCACAGGAGTTCCAAGGAAGATGGCGCTAAGGCCGAGAGTACACCCAACTTTTTACATGGATGCTGCGGATCTGAACTCAGGTTCCCATGCTTGAGTAGCTGACCTTTTATATGCCAGGCCATTTCCCTACCCCTGGCTGTTTGGTTTACTAGAGAAGTGCTAGAAGGGTTGAAGTTGGGCCACTTAATATTTGATGTCACTGGAACTTAAGTCCTGAACTTGGATGGACTTAATGGGACATGAGGTGTAGAGTCTGCCAGGCCCATGAAATAATGTTCAGTCTTGAATTCAGAAAATACATTACTCTCTCCACAGGTTCCTGAGATAAAAATTCTGAACACTAGGAACATAAGGCCATATTCTCTGACTATACTTTAGAAAGCAAGAAGTTTCTAAAAACAGGGTAACCAAAAACATTTCTCAAGATCTTTTCCCTAGTGAAATATTATAAGTCACACACAAATATGGGAAGGTCCTACTCAGAGGCCTCAAGTGTTTTCATTTACCCAACCGAAGACTCAAACTGTTAGTTCAAGAAATTAGGGAAAAATAAGCCAGAAGCTGAAGTTTGTAGTGGTGTGTGCAGAGATTTACGGACCTGAGGAGATGAAGTGTTGAGCCCTAAGGGCTTTAGGAGGCCTGTCTGGCCCCCTGGTGCTCCAGGGCCTGTACCCTCATGCAGAGGCCAGTCTTGTGTGTTGAACCTACCCTGACCTCACATACCCATTAGCAGGGCAGGCCCACCTCACAGTCAGTGCCAATGTTACTATAACCCAGAGCCTGCAAAGGCCTTGTCTTTCCATATTTGACCATGGGGCCGTGGACACATGAAGGTCGTCCTTCAACCCAGCCTTCCTGACCAGCTATTTAGCCCTGGCCTGGGGTTTCCCCACTGATTATTGCAAGTATATATCCTAGCTTAGAGAGAAAAACTGACCTGGGCAGGAACAGGAGCACATGTCCCTGAAAGGAAGGCAAAAAACCAGACTCTGTGCAGACAATACTCATTTTAAAAAAAATAGAATTGCTGGGCGGTGGTGGCACACACCTTTAATCCTAGCACTCAGGAGGCAGAGGAGGCGGATCTCTGGGAGTTTGAGGCCAGCCTGGGCTACAGAATGAGTTCCAGGAAAGGCGCAAAGCTACACAGAGAAACCCTATCTCGAAAAACCAAAAAAAAAAAAAAAAAAAAAAAGTCTTAAGTGTTAATTAAAATATATCGTCATTTTTACCCTTCCCTTTCTTTCCTCTGACCCCTCCCAAGTCCTCCTAGCCCCCCCTTACTCTCTTTCAAATGTACGGTCTCTTCTTCTTTGATTATTATTGTTATATACATACATGTATATTTTATTTATTCTAAAGATTTATTTGTTTACTTATTTGTTTGTTTGTTTATCTATTGTGTATACAGTATGCCTGTGTGTTAGAAGAGGGCACCAGATCTCATTACAGATGGTTGTGAACCACCATGTGGGTGCTGGGAATTGAACTCAGGACTTCTGGAAGAACAGCAGTGCTCTTAACCTCTGAGCCATCTCTCCTATATTTTATATATATACATGAATATATAAATATAACCTACTGAGTCTGTTTAGCGTTGCTTATATTTCAGGGCTGACACTTGATATTGAATAGTTAAGGGTCTCAGAATTCTAAAGCTCTCGGTAGTCATTAGTTGCCTATAGTTCTTTGTCTGGTAGTGTGGCCTTCCATGTCTGTCAGGGTTGTCATTGTTGGGTTTTGTTTAGGCAGTCATATTCATGAGACATTGAAAGTGAAGCTTCCCTGTCATTTCTGGGAGACACAGTTTCACATCAGACTTCCTGCTCTTCCCTGCTCTTCCAGTCTTTCTGCCCCTCTTCTGCAGTGGTCTCGGAGCCTCCCTCAGGTGTAGGAGTTGTGTTGTAGACGTATCTATTGGTGCTGGGTACCCTGCAAATCAGTCATCTGTATTTGGACCAGTTGTGGTTTCCTGTGATGGTCTCTGCGGGAAGGAGAAGCTTCTTTGAATGGGGGAACGAGAGATACACTCACCTGTGAATATATGGATAAGTCTTTAGAATACAGTTAGGAATTATGCTGGCCTTGTAAAGTGGTGGTAGTAGTAGGTTTTCCTCTAAAATCCATGACCTCACTAGCCCAGGTAGTTGACTAGGTTTCTAGTACCAGGCATGTTTTCCCTCCTGTTGAGATGGTCTTACGTTCAATTAGAGAGCTGTTGGTTACCGCCAAGATATGAGCACCACTGTTGTACCTTTAGGAGTACCTTGGGGGGCTGGCCATTGTGATTCATAGGTGTCACAGCTGGGTGGGATTGTTGATTGCTTCCCCACGTTGGGAGCTTGTGTGGCGTCTTCTGGAACTATGAAAGCTAGTTCTCAGGAAGGAGGCTTTCAGGTCAGATCCAGTTGGAACGTTCTGAGTCATGGGTCCAAAGCACATGGTGTCCAACAGTAGTCTCGGTCATTAGTTGTTATTTTCTTTCTCTGGCGTATTGGCAAGTCCTTGTGCTGGTGAGGCTGCTAGAGGTGGCCGGCCACTCAGGTTCTGCTGGGCGCAGCCATCAGCTGGTCGAGGCCTTTGTGGAAACTGGAGGTGCCTATCAGCCTGAACCAGGGCTTCACTCTGGCCTTGGTCCCGGTGACAGCTTCTTTGTTCCCAACACCTGAAGATTAATTCCACAGTTAGGAAATAATTGTGCTGTGTAGATGTGTGAACTCTTTGCAGTGGTTTGTACCTATGTTTAGTATCAAAAGGTTAGGGGGAACCTACTTCATTAATGTGAAATCGGGACACCTCCTTATTTTGTGTAGGATAGGTATGTGGTTCATGCTGTTCTTTGAAGCGCCTCCAGATAACTATGGAGTGGAACCCATTGAGATCTTTGCCTTGGAGTTCCACGAGTAGTTTCAGAGTGACGCTGTTGTGCTCTAAGTGGGTATCTATGGTTTCACAGTGTGTACGCATGGGGTATGTGATTTAGAGGTTTACAACCGTAGTCCAAGTCAATAGGCAGGTAGGCATGCTGTTCCTAGGGCATGGCCCGGGGTGAAGTTGCACTGTGAACAAACTTAATTGTTTTAATTTTTATTTTTGAGACAGTGTTGCTTTTTGGCCAGGCTGGCCCTGAAGTGCTGAGCTCAAGCAATTTTTCTGCTTCAGATTCTTTAATAGCTGGGATGACAGTGTGTGCAGCGCTTTGGTTTTAATCTTGGCCTTGTTTGGTGGAAGTTGTTCACACTGCTTTGTTTTGGTTGCTGCTTTTGCTGCCTTTTGAACCGTAGCCGTAGGTTCAGGATCCGAGTTCTTACTCTATGTATTTCATGCTTCCTTGTGAGCTGTGAAACCCTAAGGTGGCATTTTCAGAGACAGCAACAGTAGTGCAGAGCCACACGTGCTGCCTGTTCATCTCCTTTGCTTCCCTGTGAACGTTTTTCTTCTTCACAGTTAGAGACTCTTCAGACATCCTATGAAGACCTGAAGGCTCAGTCCCAAGAAGAAATCAGGCGCCTGTGGTCCCAGCTCGAGTCTGTGAAAACCAACAGAGAGGAACTGAATGGTGAGGAATTTTGTGGGATGTTTAGATCCTTCAAAGCTAAGCTGTGCAGATTTCCATTTCTTTCTTTGTTTATCTATTCATTCACTCATTCATTCATTCATTTTTGAGGTGGTGTATTAGAACCTAGGGCCTTGCACATTCTTAGCAAGGGCTGTACCACTGGTCAGATCCCAGCCTTGAAACTGTGACTTTTGATTGTTGAACCATAGTTTCCTAATGAGAGAGAGGAGGGGGGAGGGGAAAGAGAGAGGGAGAGGGAGAGGGAGAGAGAAGGAGGGAGGAAGAACACAAACTTGTGAACTTGCTTGTACATCTTGAAGATGATATATGCTTTGTATACAAATGGAGATTTGGACACTGGAATGCGTTTGCTGCTCTTGCAGAGAACACATCCTTAGTTCCCAGCACCTTCATGGCGGTTCACAACCATATGTAACTCCAGTTCTAGGGAATCCGATGTCCTCTTCTGGCCTTTATGGGCACTGCATACACATACATACTTGCAGACACACACTCATATACATAAAATAAAATAAAAATAAATCCTTAAAAAAGGAAAGGAGATTTGTATATAGAGAAAAGTTTCATAGGTTTTTTTTTTTTTTTTTTTTGTCCCCCAGCACATCAGCTGATTGGTGATCACATGACTATGCCCCTGATGGTACAGGTTCTTCTAGTAAAGTGTCCCTCATGTGTCACCTTACCTGGCAATGTTACTGGGTGATATGACAGCAGGGTGATTTTTAGCAGTTTTTCAGACTCCAAAACGGGGTCTTTCTGCTCACTAATACGTGGATCCTGTGAGCTTCCCCAGGGCAGCTGCTGTCAGATTCCTGTGGCTTTAGCTCCAGTTTTGTGAGGTAACAACTGAGTCTCTAGGGCCCAGCAACTGTGGCTGCTTTTGCTGGAGGCTTCTCCAGTCTCATCCTTCCACAGAGTTGAGCTCCCTTGCAGACCCCAATCTCAGTTCTCTCCTTTTGTGTCAGGAACGTCTCTGTGTAGTCAGGTGGACATGGCCACTCAGAGAGCAGGCAGAGTCACCTGTGTTGAAGGGTAGAGGTGTCTAGGTCCAGTTCAGGCCCAGCAGCCTTGTCCCAACTGACGTTCTTTTCTTAGTGTTCATCTGCAAACAGCCTTTAAGACTGCACATTGCCCTTGAGGATCAATGTTGTTTGGATCAAGGAACAGTTATGAGAAAGGACCAGAAACAGGGACATTTGGCCAATTACCCTTTGTTGTGTAATGGCAAGTGAGACCTGATCTCCACTTTCTAACCTTGAGCTCTGTTCATGGCCAGATATTGTAGCCAGCATGTCATTCCCTTAGGGTCCTTCTGTTACTAGAGACTAGAGAAGAGGTGAGCTGATAGGTCTAGTATGTTCTTCCATGGGACTTCATCCTTCAGGGAACTTTGATATAAAAACCTTTGGGGTTATAACTAGTCATTCTACATTGTTTGTTAGTGGTTTCCATAGACGAGTTTGTAGCAGGCTTTCTTTTGGGCTACCAACCAGCTCCCAAATCATGACACAGAGACTTATTAATTATGAATGCTCATCTTTATATTATTATTGTTTCTTGCTAGCCCTTATAACTTAATCTGTTCCTCTTCATCTGAGCTTTTTACCTTTCTTTGTTTTTGTATGTTCTATTCCGTGTCTGCTGGCTGGCCCTGGGCGTCTCCCTCTCTTTCTCCCCATCCTCTTCTTTCTTCTCCCAGCCTAGATTCTTCCTACTTAGTTTCTTTGCCCGCCAGCCTCACCTTGTTCCTCTGCTGCCCAGCTGTTGGCTGTTCAGCTTTTATATGACCAGTCAGGTGCCTTAGGCAGGCAAGATGAAATAGCAGCACAGCTTTACATAGTTAAACAAATGCAGCATAAACAAATGTAACACACCTTTACATAGTTAATATTCCACAACACCAGTTGGTAGCATTTGCTGGTTTACAAAGCTTACATGTGGTCTTTGCTGCTGTGCAGAAAATTATCACTTTGATAGCCTCAAAATACGAGCTCCAAGAAAGTATGGGATGCTCTGTCTGTGCTCACATCTAGATGTCAGCAGCTGTGCCTTGCTCCATACCTGTTTGTAGAGTCACTGAGATGGTAACAAGATACAGTTCTTTGTTGCTGGGACCACGTTTCTTGCCACAGCCAGTTGCTCTGATTCCCAGTTGCTTGGCTTTTTAAGGGGTTCCTGAAATGCTGAACGAGCCGTGAGACAGGAGGCTCTTCCCTACTCATGAGGGGTAGGCCCTTCTCAGAGTCTGCTCAGGGACGTTGTCGTTTCCTGCTTTGTGTGTTTCACTCGGGGGTGATTATGTGTTCCTCCTGTGGAAGGGTCATGGGAGCCGCTGCTGGCCCGAGACTCTCACCTGGAGGAGCTGGAGCACCTGCGGTCAGACTTTGCTCAGCAGCAGCAGCAAGAGAGAGCCCAGCACGAGTCGGAACTGGAGCACCTGAGGGTCTATTTTGAGAAGAAGTTGAGGGATGCTGAGAAGACATACCAAGAAGACCTGACCTTGTTCCAACAGCGGCTGCAGGAGGCCAGGGAGGATTCTCTGGAGTCTGCAGAAATCAGGTAAAAGAAACATTGTTCCTGTTCAGTGGCTTTCTGAAATGTGGAGGGGCCTTGGGCTAAGTTTACATAGTTAGATCACCTCTTCTGGTTGTGATCTCATACTAATGGAGTACAGCAGAGCTGGGTTTGTTGTTGTTGCCTTGGCTGGCCTGGAACTCAAAGAATCCACCTGCCTGTGCTTCCCTCGTACTGAAATTAAAGGTGTGGACCACCAGGCCAAGCCCAGTAGAGCCAGCATGTAGTCCTGTGGTTCAGTCTCTCTCTGCTGTGTTATAGTACTGGCTAAGCAGTGTTTAGACATAGCACCATCTGGTCCTTAACTAGATACCACTGTGTGGTTGGGCCCAGGGACAGGATGGGCAAGAAAAGGGTGCACTAAAGCTTTCATTTAAAAAAAAATTTTTTTTTCTCTCTCTCTTTTTTTTTTTTTTTTTTCCCGAGACAGGGTTCTTCTCTGTGTAGTTTTGGTGCCTCTCCTGGATCTCACTCCATAGACCAGGCTGGCCTCGAACTCACAGAGAATCCACCTGGCTCTGCCTCCCGAGTGCTGGGATTAAAGGTGTGTGCCACCACCGCCCAGCTTATTTAGAAAAATTTTAGTGTTTGTTTATGTGTATGAATGTTTTGCCTGCATGTATGTATGTGTACCACAACACCGTCAGAAGACGGTGTTGGCTCCCTTGGAACTGGAGCTACAGATGGTTGTGAGCCACCATGTGGGTGCTGGGAATTGAACTCAGGTTCTTTGCAAGAGCAACCAATGCTTTTTAACCACTGAGCCATCCCTCTAGCCCCCAAAGCCTTAATTGTTATTTTATTTATTTTTGTTGTTTTTGACAAAGGGTCTCACTGTGTAGTCCTGGCTGTCCTGGAGGTCACTGTGTAGACCAGGCTGGCCTTGCACTCACAGAGATTCGCCTGCCTCTGCCTCTGGAGTGCTGGAACTCAAGATATGTACCACCAAGCCCAGCACACTAAAGCTTTTTTATACGTATCTTCTCTCTTTAGTTCATCCTGTGTGTTTCCAGAGGAGACATCTGGCAGAGAAACAAAGGAGCAGCCTGACCCACTTGACCGTCAGCTTGAGCAGCCGCAGGTGACAGGCTGTGTGTTTTGAATCTGAGAGAAGGTTGACAGTCCTTCATCTTTACCTTAGAAATTGGCTGTCTTTCGCCTCATAAAACCTGTTGTTCTGTCCTTGTTGCCTCCTCACACAGAAGAGAACTCGATTCTCCGTCTTCAGAACATCACCTCACGTGTGTGTCCTGGCTAGTCTGAGGGGGAAGGACAGAGTCTGAGGCTGCTGTGTCCTTCCTCCGCAGTCCTGCTGGCCTTAGTCCTGCTCGTTTCCCAGCTGTCCCGGGGCTTCCTCTGCCACCCTGCACCCCTGTCAGCCTCAGCGTTGACATTCTGACAGGTGTGGAGCCAGCTTGTTGGGTTTTTTTGTTGTTGTTTTTCATTTTTCTTTATTAAGAAATTTTCTCCTCCACATGCTATCCACAGACCCCCCCTCCTCCCTCCTCCCATCCCCCAGCCCTCTTTCCCAAGCCACCCTTGTTGGGTTTTTTTTAAACATCTATTGTGTGTGTGTGTGTGTGTGTGTGTGTGTGTGTGTGTACCACAGAATGCCTGTGGAGGTCAGAGGACAATTTTTGTGAGTGTGATTTTGCTCTTCTATGAGCATGTGGGTCCCACTGGTAGAACCCAGGTCGTCAGGCCTGGCAACAAGCATCCCCACCTGCTGAGCCATCTTGCCGTCTTCTGGAACTGTTTTGTTTCTAGTCACGTGTTCAGTATCTTTTCTTTAGTCTTTGTTTGTTCCTGAACTGTCACTATGTTTTTATTTCTGTCATTTTGAGCCACTGGGATAGCACTATCCAAACATTTCCAAACAGGGCTGATGGAGCCTTCCCTGACTGCAGACCAAGCAGTGGCCTCCGGCACATGCAGCTGTTGAACATTTGCATGTGACTGTGCACTGAGGTCACCTAATGATTATTCCCTGATATTCCAACAACCCCAGAGCCTGCTGTACTGAGCAGTGCAGTCTTCAGCACAGCCCTGTCCTGGCTGCAGGCGTCTCCGCCTTGTGTGGCACCAGCTTTTGATGTGAATGGCTACGAGTGATTGCTCTCTGTGATGCTGTGTTAGTTGGCTTGAGGCTGCTATGACAAATCATGGACTCGGGACTTAAAGATAACATCCAAGATCAAAGTGGTACAGCTTAGTCCTTTGTGGGATGCTGCTTCTTGACTTGCAAATGAAGTTTTTTCCCCAGTTCTTCGTGTGTGTGTGTGTGTGTGTGTGTCCCCGTCCGTCCTGATCTCATTGATCATTATCTCTTTATCTTTTGATTTTCTTTCCTTTAACTCCCAAGTGTTAGAATTACAGGTGTGCATTGTCACACTTGGTTTTATACAATTCTGGGGATCAAATCTTACATTTGTTATGTTATATATGTTAGACAAGTGCTCAATATAAACTGGGTTACATCTCCAGGCCCTTCATCTCATGTCCTTATAAAGATGTAGTCAGAAGGATTATGGCCTGCTCTAATGTCCTTCTGCTTTTGTCACCCTTTACACACCCCGTCTTAAACAGTCCTATCCTGAGGTACTGGGGATTGGGACTTGATATAGTGTATAACTTGGGAGGGAGACACACTCAACATATAACAGGTTTTTTCCAGCCCTTGGTAATCGTTTTTGCAATGAATAACTGGTTTCTCCTCGCTCTGGTAAATGTGACAGAGCTCCCCTGTGTTCCATCCTATATCCCATTGGTGTGGCTGCATCCTGTGGCTCTTGTTAATTTTCTGGGGTGTGAGAACCTCATACCCTGCGTGTACTCTTTTTCATGCTAGATGGAAGGTGAGGCCTCTGAATTTCAGGTTCTCCTTTCATGGTTATTCTGCCTGGTTGGACTGTTCATTGGCCTCTGTGTTTTCTGTCATCTGTAGCTCTTGGGAGCTTCATGACTGACTTCAGAACAAAGCCCAGTGTTCTTATGTTTTCTCATTCATCCCATAGCTGTGTGGATTGTTTTCTGGGTAGGTGTTTTTTGTTGTTGTTGTTTTTTTGTTTGTTTGTTTTCACTTTGCCATATTTCAGGTAATCTTATTACCATTTTGATCTTATGTGTAGAGGTCAGAGGTCTGTTTGTGAGGGTCAGATCTCTCTTCACCATGTGGGTTCAGGGCAAGGCTATAAGCACTTTTACTTCCTGAACCATCTCTGGCCTCGCTTTAGTGCTTAAAGATGTCTGCCTCCTGCTTTGTTTCAATTTTCGGTCTGTCCGGGTCTCTGTTTGGTGTTGAAGGCGGGTGTTCCCTGTGCATGTTGGTGACCGTGACCACTTGCCTTCATGTGTACTGTGAATCCCATGTATCCGAGTGAGCTCCGTGTACTAGCTCAGAGGTGCACTAAGGGGACTGATGGCATTGGTGGCATTCCTAGGGTCGTCGGACTCCTCCATTGAAGGTTCATTTGCCCCCCCCAGTGGGGACTTCTGCTACCATTGTTACCTGGGGAAAGGAGCAGAAGGAAACCACCCCCTGACACACACACACCTCTGCTTCTGTGCCTGGGAACCCTGGTGTGTGCAAGGAAAGAGTGTGCTGTCCACTTGGTGGACTCTGTCCTGAGCCTGCCTTCCCTAGTCTGAGGCCTTCCTGTCCACCCTGAGTGTCCATCCTGGCCTTGGTCCTTCCTTCTCTTTCCTGGGAGTCCCCAGCTGCAGGGTCTCCATCTGCCAGCGTGACTTGACATTGATTCACCGCTCTTCTCTGCTTTTGCTTTTTATATGTTTATCAATAACATTTTTCTAAAAATTATGTTTCAGGAAGGTGTAGAGATACAAATGATGGGTTCTATGTTTAATTAATAAATAAATGCATGTAAGTATGATGTAAAATGTTGACAGGCCACAGTCCTCTGCAGTTTTCCTGACTGGTCCACCATAGCTGGGGAGTGGACATCACCAAAGTGTGCATGCTCTTTGAGTGACTGTCTCTTGTGTGCGCATTTCTTTGGTTATTCATGAAGTTGAGTGTCTTCTCACTTGAGTATCAACTAGTATTCCACTTGTTATGACTGCATTCCGTTTCTTTGCTCCTTTCTGGTTTGACTACTTCTGGCACTATTCACCTTTGTCCTCTGATGGGGTATTTTTCATGCTTTTGCTTATTGGGCCTGACATCTCTTTCCTCAGAGTGGGCCAAGGGATCCTCCGTGACTTCATCCTGCTCGCTTATCCCCTTGTTTACTCTCAGTGAGACAACACTGTCTCACATCTACTTCTTGTCACAGGGCCAAATCTCTCATCAGTTTCATGATACTCATTCTCTAACAATGAGAATGTAAGTCTTTTTTTTAAAAGATAATTTTGGCTCAGTAGAAATTCAGGGTGATGACTTTTTTTTTTTTTAAGTTTTGAGGAAAATGGGTTCAATGGCTACATTTTCAGTATGTGCTGATCCATCCATTCTGTCATGATGCAAGAGTGCTCTGAACCTGCAGGGGCAGAGCCTGTTCTTAGGGCTGGGGACTTGGCAGCAACTAGAGATCCACTTGGGTTGCCTCTTCCTTTTTGTAGGGACTGTATCCTTGCCCCACATCTGAACAAGTCCAGAATCGGGCTCTGAGAGGGATGTTCAGAGGCAGAGAGGATGCCATAGAAGTTGGAATCAGGAAGTGTGGAGGCCTATCCTACCTCCATGTGGCTCATGGTATGTTTGAAACAGAGAAGTGACAGTTATGGCTCCCAGGGGCAGTCGTCAGAGATCTCAGGCCAGAGCAGGTTCTCTGAGAGACATGGGGGTCGGCTGCAGGAAGGTACTGATTAGAGACTGAGGCTGACACAGGGATAGGACCTGATGTCTAGGGTTCCAGGAAAAATGCCTGTAAGGCAAAAAGTGATTGAAGTGGTGAGCTGAACTTCTGGACAGGCAGGCTAATCCTGGGAGGTAAGCAAGAGAGAGACTTTAGGAGAGCTCTGAGCAGGCTGTGGAGGGACTGCTAAAATGCCCTCCGTGCTACCTTGAACTGACTTGGGCCAGTGCTCTGAATGATGGGCATCGGAAGAGTCATCCTTGGATGACACATCACAGAAGTACAGAGTTCGAGAGAGGCCTAGGCTTAAGATAGGAGACTGGACACAGGAGAGATACTGAGGACAGGGAGACAACTGAACTCTGAGGGTGGAGGGGAGGTGCCAACAACGGGCAGTAGAGTGGACGTCAGTAAAGGGAGCCCATTAGATCCTGTAGACACCTAACTGAGGGAAAACCCATGGGTAGGGGGCCTTCTACTTGCTGCCATGGCCTCTTGTGCGTGCTGTCCTCGGGCTGTAGCCACTGCTTCTGTGGGTTCTAGACTCTGGTCTGGACAGTGGTGGGTGGGAAGGAGTACTTACTGTGGCGTGTCTGTACCAGGATCAGTTGTGGTCTAGTGAATCTCGCTAGGCTTATGCTTTCCTTTGAACACAGCAGGAAATGTCTCAAGAGTGGTGACAGAACAGGGGGCTCACTGACTCACCTGTCCTGTGTGGTCCTTTAGGAGAACTCGACAAGTTTACAAGCAGGACTGGAAGATGACCCCAGGCATGAAACAGGTGTGTTGAATTCTTCCCTCGATTTCCAACTCAAGGAGGACAAGTCCTACAGCTTCCCCCTGAGGCCCGAGGAAGCCGAACAGGAGAGACTCTCACCTGTACTCTCTGACCAGCACAGCCAGGGTGAGTCTCATCTGCCCCTCCAGGCTCCTTCTTTTCCTGCCAATGCCAGTTCCTGGGAGTGTCTTGGGAGAAGGCTGCTGCCTTGCTCATGTTTTATGCCCACTGAGCACCTGGACATGTGGCTGCTTCAGCTGGAATTAGTGGTATCCATATGAAGACCATGAGCCTGCCACAGTGTAGTATAGACCCTTGCTGTGAGGATTCATCCCCGAGCGAGTGCTGTTAGATAGGGCTGAGTTAGGAGAGGGCTGGCCTTAGCGGAGGATACCGACCTGCTGTGGGCTTGCTCTGTCTACAGAGATGGTTTTCTCCAGCCCGGGTTGGGTCTGATGGAGCTGCACACTAGGCATAGGAGTTGACGTCTCACTTTCAAGGAGAGACTTGCAGAAGCAGCATGCAACACTATAAGTGACTTCTCACCCAGGGGAGCTGATCTTAGCCTCTGCTCTGCTGCTTCTGGCCCAGCACGATGGCTCAGCTGGTCAGACCGAGGTTGTGGGTCGCCCAGGGAGCATGAGGGAAGGAGCTCCTGTGGGGTGGCCTGGAGGTAGCGTAGGAAGACTGATTATTTTAGAGGTGTGGTCCCACAGGTCTGGATAGCAGTCACTCCCAGTGATTCTAGAGGGGGGCAGCAGAGGCCAGCTGGTGTGAAACACGGTGACAGTCTCCATTGCTGTTCAGCCTCCTGGGTACAGTGGTCTACCTTCAGGGGAGGTGAGGAAGCCAGGCTCAGGCAGTGGTGGGATCAGTGTCTACACTGCTGTTGTGTGACATGAAAGCCTGCCTTGCCCTGGAGCTCCATTCATCGTTGGACAGGGCAGGGTGAGAGGGGCATAATCCCATTTAAGATCCAGGGACCAACATGCACGTATGTCCCTTACTGCTCTTGTCCTTGCTGTACCAGGGACCTCCACAGCTGCTGTGACATGTTCTGTCACTTGTGCTGCTTGTGTCCATGCAGTCCCTGTAGCACGACTTGATGACTTCTTTTTGCTCCAGACCCAGGGCTTGTGCCTTTGTTTGCATCTTCCGTAGAGGAAGATCCAAGCCTGATTTAGAGGAGGCAGTGTGCCCACCTCGCACACTCACCTCCGAGGTGCCTCAGCTCAGGCTCAGTCTCAATGCTGAAACCTTGAATAACCTGTGCCTGTCCCTGTGTGTCTGATGCTAGGCATAGGGCTCATTCTGGGTGACCAGCAGCAGGTTGCACATCATGCCTGACCTTAAGAACTACCTTGGGCACCTAGGTGTATGCTGTATAGACCCCAGGGAATGCCATAACTAAGGGTAGGCCAGGGTTGTATTCTGCAAAAAGGACACTGAAAACCTGGTTCCTCTCCTGTCTCGAGTCTGCACCGGATGTTTTTTGTTTTTTGTTTTGGTTTGGTTTGGTTTGGTTTTTCAAGACAGGGTTTCTCTGTGTAGCTTTGCGTCTTTCCTGGAACTCACTTGGTAGCCCAGGCTGGCCTCAAACTCACAGAGATCCGCCTGGCTCTGCCTCCCAAGTGCTGGGATTAAAGGCGTGCGCCACCACCGCCCGGCTCTGCACCGGATGTTTAAAGCTGAGGTGTCCTGTTAGATTCAATTTTGAAGGTTGCTGCCATTCTGTTGGTGCCTGTCTGTGGATGACATAGTCGATGATACTCTTCCTCTCCCTTGTTCCTCAAGAGCTTGCACAAGTACGTCTCCAGTATGTACAGGACATGGCTTTGGAGGTCGATGCTCAGGTAGCTGCCAGAATCCTGACTTTGGAAGCTGAACACAAGGTTAAACTTTCACTTCTTCAGACTGAGCTCAAGGAAGAAATTGAACTCTTAAAAATAGAAAACAGAAACTTACAGGAGAAACTTCAGCACGAGACCCACCTGAAAGAAGACCTGGAGAGCGTGAGTAGTGACCCTCAGCAAAGCTCTATTGTTTTGGAAGGCTTGTGGTCTGTATGCACAAGGATGTCCTCAGGACGCCCTGAACTAAGTATGGCATTGCTATAGGAGTGTGTGCACCAGATGCTTGAGGAAAGAAGTGCAAGTGGGTTTTCCAGAACGCTTAAGGTCTAGTACCCAAGGGCAGAGCCAGTTTGGCTCCTTAAGGAAATGGTCAGACATCCTCATGGATCCTAGGAAAGGCACTGGCAATCTCTGATCTTCATGCCACTGTCTTCAAAGTATGTCCAGATTCTTCACATCCTTCATGGTGATTGTTCAGATACTGAACCTCCCCCTAGGCATTTGTGAGTTTGAGACAGTCATACCATTATGAGAATGGACAGAATGGAAAATGTCAGCCTCTTCAAAGTTACAAAAGGGCTTCGTTATGCAGCTAGTGTAGCTCCAGGAGTGGGAACTGGTATTTCTTTGTCTTCTGCTGCTTGTATGTTAACTAAGCTGTGCTCTCTTCATCATACTTTCAACATGTCTGAGAACATGTCTGCCCTCACACCTTCTGCCCTCCTCACGCCTCTGTTCTTTGTGAATGACTTTGGATTTTCATTCTTCATCAGAAAAGAACTTTAGAGGAGTCTTTTTGCCTTCAAGTTTGATCACCAAGTTGCCTTTAATATTAAGGAACTGGTAAGGACTTGGACAAGATAGAACTAATAGAGCCTTGTGGAAAGCTGTGTGAACCACCCAAGCCAGCAGCTGTTCCTGTGCTGGCATTCTGTAGTCTGTGGCCTGTGATCTTTCCAGACACTGGACTCAAGACAGGTTCTTAAACAATACATGTTTGTTTCCCTGTTCACATTTTTATCTGAAGAATCAGTTCAAGAAAGGAATGTGGCCAGGCATGGTGACACACGCCCTTAATCCCAGTACTCCTGAGGCAGAGACAGGCAGATCATTAGTTTAAGGCCAGCCTAGTCTACAGAGTGAGTTCTGGGACAGTCAAGGTTCACAGAGAAACCCTGTCTCAAAAAAACAAAACAAACAACAACAATAATAATTGGGTGTGGAATTCTCCTATACTAATTTTGTTAAATTTTTGCTTTAAAGATTTTGAAGTTCTGTTATACACTTACTTGTTTGTGATTATAACTTCCTGGAAGATTTACCTTTTTATTATTAAAGAAATATCTCCTGATTTTCTTTGTCTTAAAATCAATTTTCTCTCTTTATTGGTATAGTCATGCCAACCTTTGATGTTCATTAAAAAAGGTTCTGACGTAACAGTCTTGCTAAATTATGGAATGCTAGGATTGCAGGTGTGTGCCACTATGTTGAGTAAGCATCATGTGCTTTTCTTAGCTTTTTGTTTTTATATCTTTTTCATTTAGGTTAGTGAATGTAAAGTGTATTTCATGTAGATTGTATTGTTAAATATTAACTTATTTTGATAATCTCTGCCTTTTAATTATAGTTCTGAGTTTATGAACATTTAATGCAGTTATTGATGTGGGTAGATTTAGGTCTGCCATTTTATATTAATTTTCTGTAGTTCCTCTGCTCCTTTTTTCTCACCTTTTCTGCCTCAGTTTCCTCGGCGTTAACGTCCGTGTATGTTGTTACCTCAGCAATAACAATGTTATAAGATTTGCTCTGAAAAGGCAGGTATTTGAAAGAAATTAAGGGAGCTGAGTATGGTAGTGTATACCTTTAATCCCAGTATCTAGTACTCCAGAGGCCGAGGGGGGCCTGTGATCAGGAGTTCAAAGCCATTGTTGACTATATAGTAAGTTTGAGGCCAGCCTGGCTTAAGTTATGAGACCCTATCTCAAAGTAAACATAAAAACAGAACAACAACAAAACCCAAAAAAATAAATTGAGAAAACTGAAAGCTATTATGGGAAATAATAGTCGGGCTTTCTTAGCATTTCTGGTGCCCTTCATTCCTTCCTGAGGATCTGAGTCCATATGTGCATCGTTTTTCCTTATTTTTAGAATTTTCTTTAGCATTTCCTGTTGTTTGGGTCTTTTGCACAAGTTTTCTTTTATTTAAAGTCTTTTTTCCATCTTTTTTCTTAATATCCTTGCTGCAGTAAAATGTCTTTGGTGACAAGTTTTGTTGTTTTGGTCAGGGTTTAAAGTATTGGTTTGCACTGTTCTGATGATTTCTATTATCTGCCAGCTTGGGACTGTTTGGAATTGATTGTATTATCTCTTTAGCACATTGTATTCTCTCTTTAGCACGGGTCCCATTTTCTGGTTTTGTCTGCTTGTTTTATATCCTCTAGTTTTTGTTACATCTGGATATTGTAGGGGATATCTTGTGAGACTGGATTCTATAGGGTTTTGCATTTTGTTTCAGCAGGCAGTTATCTTGATGAACTCATCTCTATTTGGGATGAGTGTTTTGACGATTCTTTTAGCTTTAGCCTGCCTGCTTTCAGAGCCCGTTCTACGTCTGCATTAATTGGGGTCAGCCTGAGTTTGGGCCATGTCTGGTGTTCTACTCAGGAGTTGGTCTGATTAGATTTGTTTACTCATTACCAGACAAAAGGAACATAGGCTTTAGTTTGATGGAGAATCATGATCACTCTCACATTCTTTTTTGACATTAATTTGCTTCTTATTAATGGTAGAGTTTATTCCATACTTTCTTCTTTAGTGAAATTTAAGGTATCTGCCTATCCTCAGCTTTTTCATTTATCTTCCTATTTAAGTGACCTTTAGAATTATTTCATTTATTATAGGTCAGGTGGCTTAAACTTGCCTCTCTTGGGTCCCCCTTGCAAAGGACCTATAGGTCCATCTTTGCTCTAGGTGCATATGATTGCGTGCCTGTGTGCTTGTGTGCATGGTTTCAGGAGTTGGATCTTGTGGAGGAAAGCAGTTTTACTTTTGTTTATTTTAGAGTATTTCCATTCCCATCAACCTAAGATGTATTCCCACTGTTGTGTTTTAAAATAAGTTGTAAAATCTCCATGTTCAGGGGTCCACTGGGAGTCATCGCATTCTCTCATTTCTTTCCTCTTACATAAAACCATGTCATCTTCTAGGTCAGACATAGTCTAGTTGAAGACCATCAGGTGAAACTAAAGACGGCTGAGGAGAAGATTCAACTACTGAAGCAGGAGCTCCAGAAAAAGGAAGCAGAGTGGGAGCGTTCACACGAGGACCTGAAGAGAGACGCTGAGGAGAGGTTAACCTCCGTGTTTCTTGAGCTAAGAGAGAAGGCCGAGTCTGAGAAACAATCCATAGTGAACAGATTTGAGCTTCGGGAGTCTAGCATGAGGCAGCTGCAGGACCAGCAGGCGGCCCAGATCTTGGACCTGGAGAAATCTCTGATGGAGCAGCAGGGCCGTCTGAGGCAGCTGGAACAAGAACTCACTAGAGATGAAGTTCTGCCCTGTAGCCAGTGTGGCCAGGAGCCCCTTGTGGCCCAGGATGAGGAGCACGTCATGCTCCTCCGTGAGAAGGAAGACTGTGCCCTCCAGCTGATGATGGCCCAGAATAGGTGGGTGATGTTGTGGAGTGGTGGGTTTGGTGTGGAGCCATTTGCCCAAAGTGCTGGCAGAGGCTCAGAGGGACCCAGGAGGGTGTAGAGTAGATCTTGGTTGGGTAGAAAACCTGGAAGGAGGTGGAACAAGGTGTAATATACCTCGTTTTTACTACTAAACCAGAAGAGAAGGCTTGTGCTCCATAGTAGGTATGCTGGGAGTAGCATGGTCACATTCTCTGTGGAGCTTGAGTGCCTTGCATGGACATGAGCATGCATGCATCCTGTGTGTCTTCATTCTTGTTTGCTTCTTGGTTTTTGAGAAGCGGTCTCCTTTTATTGTCCAAGCTTGTCTTAAAGGAACACTACAGTCCTCTAGCCTCAGCCTCCTAAATGCTGTAATATAGGTACATCTCATCATATCTAGCTTTTATTTTGAGACACAGCCTTCTTGTGTAGGCTTTGAAGGCCTCATACTCTCTCTGTGTAGCCCTGGCTGGCCTCTGACTCCTAATCCTTACGCCAGAGTCTTCTGCGTGCTGTGATTATAGGTAGATGCACTGTGCCCATTTATGCTTTTATTCTTTGTTTGCATGTTTTAAAATTTCAGTGACAGATTTTTGTTACAATAAACTGAATTTTGTTTTTTATTTTTAATGTTTTCATGTATTTAAATTCTTAAAAATTATTTTCTGTGTATGGGTGGTGTTCTGCCTATATGTATGTCTGTGCACTACTACCTCTGGAGGCCAGAAGAGGGCATCAGATCCTCAGGAACTGGAGTTACAGACCTTTTTGAGCTGCCATGTGGGTGCAGGGAATTGAACCTGTGTCCTGGAAGAGCAGCCGATGCCCTTAACTCCTCAGCCATCTCTCCATTTTCTCATCGACAGACTCTTTTAGTTTGTTTGGTTTTTTTGAGACAAGGTTTCTCTGTAGCCCTGGCTGTCCTAGAACTCACTATTTAGACCATGCTGGCCTCAAATGCACCAAGATCTGCCTACCTCTGCCTCCCAAGTTCTGGGATTAAAGGCATTGCCACCATACCTAGCATTCAGTAACAGAATCTTAAACCTCACTTATGAGGTCTTATGTGAACATGTCCTTCATTGAGATGAGTGTTTTGTGTGTCTTTTCAACTTAAGCATGTTGTTTTAAAAGGAAACCTTTCCTTCTCTATCACATACTTCCTGAAGTTGCAGATTTAGAACATAAACAGACTGTTCACCTCCGCTGTGCCAGCTCTTCTGCAGCCCCCAGTCCTCAGGCTGCAGAGACTGATGTGTACTTAGGGGACTGTCGAATCTACTGTGGTTTGGCCCCACTTTGTTCTCCACCTTCCCCAGCTCTCAGCATCAGGGGTGCTAAAGAGTTTGAGATCCGAGTTCAGGTGACTCATTCTTGTCTGGGTCAGATCTCCAACTCCACAGGACCTTCAGGTTCCTGTCTCCTAGAATTCCGCAGCAGACTACCCCGTGGAAGACCCATGACTGAGAGGTCAAAGCCCTTGGGCCTGCGAGATGGCTTAGTGGGAAGAGAGCTTGTTGTGAAAGCATTCAAGACCGTGAACTTGACCCTAGCACTCGGTGTAAAAGCCAGGCATGGCTGTACACGCCTGTAACTCCACTGCTTGGGAGTGAAGACTGATAAGTCCCCGAGGCTCACTGGTCAGCCATCTTAGCTAAGAGTGGGCTGGTTCAGGTTCAGTGGGATACTCTGGTTCAAGGGAATGAGATAGAGATCAATAAAGATACCCAGTGCCCTCCTCTGGCCTCTGCATGTGTGTTTGTGGTACATATGTGGATAGAGACACACACACAACACACATGTGCACGCGCACATGCTCTCTTGAAAGTCACTGCTCGTGTAGGTAAACGTAACAAGCTTACCATGAAACATAGCCTTTTCTTGCTAGGGACCTCGGCATATCTGGTTGGTCACTGTTTTACAGATGGGATCAGTTCCTCTCCTTCAATTACAGCTTCCTTCTCCCTTGGGCTTTCTGCCCTCCTTCCCCTGACCCCTTAGACTGCCTTGTGGCCCTATTAGGTAATAATCTTCCCTGTCAAGGTACAGAGAAGTCTGGGGTTAAATGCTGTCACAGGTGACCTGTGTTTGAACCTACTGTTTAAGATCCTTCCTGTAGGGATGTGTGTGCAGTTTCCCTATGGGTGCTGCGTCTTCCCACAGTCTTAAGAACTGGTGACTCCATGGCCCTTGGCCTTGGAGTTACTCAGGCTTCATATGGCCCCTGGGTTTATCCAAGGGAAGGTTCAAATCCAGAACCCAGGCGTCTCCCTGTGGGAAGTGTATCTTGTGACTCCGAGGGGCTAAGTACGGTGTGACCATGTGCCCTATTGACTGTGTTCTCCTTGAGTGTTGCCTCAGGTTTTTGGAAGAGCGCAAAGAGATAATGGAGAAGTTTGCCAAGGAACAAGATGCTTTCCTTCGAGATGCCCAGGAGAAGCACATCCATGAGCTGCAGCTCCTGCAGCAGGGACACCAGCAGCAGCTTCAGGCCCTGAGGATGGAGCTTGAGAGCAAGCACCACTCTGAGCTCGCCCAACAGCTTGCCTCCCTGGAGAGCAAGCAGCAGGCACTTCTTGAGACTCACGTGGCTGAACTGCAGGTAAAACACAGCGCTGAAATTCGCGCCTTGGAGATGAGACATTTGTCAAATTTGGATGCGTTGGAATCCTGTTACTTGGCCGACGTTCAGACTATTCGGGATGAGCACAGAAGGGCTTTGGAGCTTTTGCGAGCAGAGCTTGAGGAACAGCTACAGAAAAAGGACTCCTCGCACAAAGAGATTTTGACACATGAGTTGGAAAAACTGAAACTGAAACATGATGAGGAGCTTCAGTCTGCAAAAGATAGCTTGAGAATTGAAATGCATGCCAGACACACAGAGAAAGTGAAAGGCCTGGCCACTGACTTGCAAGCTCCACAGCAGGTGAGATGCCGGGGGCCCTTCCTTGACTCAGGGCAGGTCTCCCTATTACTCATGTATTGGCCACATGTTATATGTGATTGGGCATTTGTGGACATGCATCTCTGTGTCTTGTTTACACATCTGAATGTGTTTGGGAATCATGTACCAATGTCTCTTGGGCCTGTGTCTGTGTCTTTGTGTATATGGGTACATCTCTGTTGGCACATACATGTTTGTGTATGTGTATCTGTACCTCATAGTCGGTTGATAGTAGTGGTGATTTATGGTTTCACTGTAGATGGTAGGTAACAGTCAGTTAGGGTTGTTTGGAGCTCAGTTCACATTCACATTGATTGGTCTCCAGAGGTCTCAGGAGCTCCCTAATGTTGACCTGAGTCCCTCCTAAGAATCTTAGTTTTGAGACCACAGTAGAATGATCTGATTTTTGTGTTGTACATGCATGCAAAGCCTTGGTTCTCTTTATTTTCTGAAATTCAATGGTTTTGGGTGGTTTTTTTTTTTTTTTTTTTTGGTATGAAGAGCAAGGATGTGATGGTCCTTTTGGCTGGTACTTCAAGTTTTCTATGTGAAGAAGGAATTTCTGGCAGACTCAGAGTTGGCTTATGTGTATTTTCAGGACACAGGAGTCTATGATCGTGAATAAGCCATACCTACCAATTTAAAACCCATATAGTGTGCTTCATACTTCCTTTGCCCTCTCTAGATGGTGGGTTCTGTCTTCCTGAAATGGATTGGGCTGTTCTGTGGTAATGCATGGAGCAGCTGGGAATGTCTACTGTAGGTGGTGCATCATCCTTGTGTCTAGGATAACCTAGGGACTGCGGCCATTCTACTTCTCTGGACTGCTTTGGAGAGCTGGTTAAGGCTGCTGGGAGGTCTTCACCTCAGTCCCATACTCTGGAACTGCGACTTTGGTTTCAGTAGATTTCTGTTCTCCCTTGCCACAAGCCAGTACAAGTTAAGGGACTAGACCTTGTTCCCAGTCCACGGATCTGAACCTGTAGGCCATAGTGATTCATTTGGTTTAAAGAAAATTGAGTTCTGGGCTGGAGAGTGGTTAGTACTTGCTGCTCTTCCAGAGGATCCAAGTTTGGTTCCCAGCACCCATGTCAGGCAGCTCTCAGCTGACTGTAACTCCAGCTCCAGGGGATTCAACTCCTCTGGCCTCTGTTGATACCTGCTCTCATATACCTATACCCACATGCAGACCCACACACCATACGTAATAAAGAATGGTAGAAATACATCTTCAAATAAAATTAAATTCTAAGATAATATTTTAAAAGTAGAAACATACAAATCTCACACAAATACTTGAAACCATGACTGAACTTGATTGGTGGCAGAATTTAATTATAGGAGGAAGCATTTGGAATGTTTACCACTTCCTGCAAATCTTATATTCCTTGGGATGGGGAAATCTGGGGTATGCCATGGCTTGACACTTGTGGAAACTCTCTCTGTGCAGGAGGAACTGGCTATGACTCTGCACAATCAAAGGTACCCGCTAGAGAAGGATGGCAGTGTGGCCTTGGGTAGCGTGGGTGCTGAGGTCCTGCTGCACCAAGCTGTGCCTCAGGAGCTGGGAGACACACACACTGTTGAAATGCAGAAGCCACAAGCAGAGTTGGCCAAACCTCAAGAGCTGCAGGCATCTCAGGAACAGGCTGCACAGGTAAGCATTCCCATGTATAGTCCCATAGGGTGACACTTTTCAGTGATGCTGCACTCACTAGGGCAAGTAGTTGATGACCACCATGGAGCCACACTAGTCGTGGGTGCTAGGGTCTCTGATTGAGCTTAACTCACCTCAGTGGGGAGTAATGTTTTGGTTCTGATTTGTATGCGTTTGTATATGCATGTGTAAATGTTTGTTTGCGTTCATGTGGATGCACTTGAAGAGTGAGTGAGTGAGTGTGTGTGTGTGTGTGTGTGTGTGTGTACATACATATGTGGGGAGGCCAGAGGTTGATTGTCAAATGTCTTTCTCGATCACTCCCTTTTATTTATTGAAGTTGAGTCTCTTGTTTGAATCCAGAACTCACTGGTTCAGCTAGTCTAGATGGCCAGGTGGCTCTGAAGATCCTATCTTTGCCTTCTGCATCCTGGGATTATAGGCAGGCCCTCTTGCTTTTATGTGGTCCTGGGGATCTGAACTCACAGTTAGGGCAAGTACTTTACCTGCTGAACCATCTCCCCTCCTTAAAAGCAGTATTTAAATGCCTGCCCACAAAGACAGGACACAGTAGGCATCAGTTGAACTGCTGATTCCATGTGGAAAGAGTAGAGAATGTGATGGAGCAAGCTGCTGTGCATGGTTGTGACTGTCGACACAGTACACCTGAACACTCTTGGAAATCTGTAAAGGCTAGGGAGATAGGTTAGTGGTTAAGGGCCACTGACTGCTCTTTCAGAAGACCTGAGTTCGATTCTTAGCATGCACATGGCAATTCACAGTGGTCTGTAACTCCAGTTCCAGAGGGACCCAACACCCTATTTTGGCCTCCATAGGCATCAGGCACACAACTGATGCACAGACTTATATGCAGACAAAACTCTTATTACATAGAAAATAAAATTTATTTAAAAATAAAAACCTAAGGAATGCTGAGAGTAGGAGAAATAGTCTTCCACATAGAAGATACACCAGTTGGTCATCCAGTACCAAATGGTCAGCCCAGAACACTGACGTACAGGTAACATTATACAGACTGATTAGGTTATATTTATGCATTTAGGGGTGTGTGTGTGTGTACGTGTACACATACATATATGTATGTAATAACAATGAGTGAAAAAAGAGGCCATGCATTTGAAAGAGAGCAAGGAGGGGAATATGAACGAGTTTGAAGGGAGGAAAGGGAAGGGGGCCGTGATGTAATGATATTATAATCTCAAAAAAGAAAAATAATTTTTGAAAAACTTTAAAAAAATGTTATTATGAGCCGAGCATAGTGGTACATGCCTTTAATTCCAGCACTCAGTGGACAGACACAGGCATCTCTGAGTTTGAGGCCAGCCTAATCTACCTAGTGAGTTCCAGGCCAGCCAGCCATAGAGAGACCCTGTTTTAAAAACAAACAAAAAATTATTATGAAAAGACCAAAACAAGGCAACAATAATGTATTTTTTTTAACTGTCGGATAAAGCCCTCAAATTTGCCTGGGTTTGCTAGATTAATAGCTCACAGTTACTGTGACACGTGGCTTGATTTCTGAAATTAGAATTTGTAATTGTTTATTTGCATGAACATTCCCTGATAGGTAATCAGAAGAGAACATAAAAGTAAAAAGAAGACTAGAAGTGAGATGTGCTCCCATTGCTTATTTAAAAATCTAGGCACTGGTCTCTGGATCCTGCTCACGGCGCAGCCCTGAAGGGTTGGCGTGAAGTGGCAGGTGGTCTCCAGAAGACCAAGATCTGCGGCAGGGTAGTCCTGTGGTTTGAGACCCAGAGAGATTGGATCGGGTTTGGAGGGCAGCCTTGTCCTCATTCAGAGGCCCCGGTCTGCCCACAGGCCCTGTCCCTCCTGTCTTGAGTGCTCTCCTGAGCTGCCAGTTTGCTAAGCCAGTGTCTTTGTACTGATTGGCTCTCCTGTTGCCAATAGGTAGCTCTTACCCATCCTCTGTGTTGCAACACATGGAACTGGCTTTCAAAGCGATGTATGAAGTTTGTTTTCTGGTTTGTTATGCTTGTCTTGGGTGGGAATGCTGTTGAGTGCTGGAGGCATTTGTGGTAGAACTGTCAAGTGCTTGGGGCCATCTGTGGCAGCACTGTTGAGTGCTAGGCAATATCTACAGTGATGCTGTTAGGTGCTTGAGGTATCTGATCTGTCTGGATATGGTGTAGCTTTGCACCTGTCTCCTTGTCTAGGGATGTGCATAGTTAATGCCTGTTTGTGAGGATGCTTGTGTACAGCTGATTTCAAAGAAAGAAGCACTTGGGCTGTGGTGAGGTAGAGGTGCTCCTTTACTATTTTATGTTAACTTAAAAATTATTATGTTTTGTGGGCAGTGGTGGCGCATTCCTTTGATCCCAGCACTCGAGAGGCAGAGGCAGGCGAATCTCTGAGTTGGAGGCCAGCCTGGTCTATAGAGCAAGATCCAAGGCAGCCAAGGCTGGTTTAAAATTTATTATTACATTTTAGTTGATCTGTGTATGTGTGTGTACAGTAGTTTGGGTGTGGAGGTCCGAGCACAAAGTCCAGAAGCCTGTGTGCTTTGCTTCCACTCTGGGTTTCAAGGCTTGACTCAATTGTCAGGCTTTATAAAGCACCCTATTCCACCGAGTCCGTTTGTAAGCCCTTGTGTTAACTTTGTTGTTGTTGTTTTTTTTTGTTTTTTGTTTTTTTGGAGGGGGATTTCAACATACACAACATTGAACAATTCACTAACAATCCAGTAAACCCCTGATCCTGCTGTGCAGCAGGCTGCATGCTGGCATTGGTGTATCAGCGACCCCAGGGTAGCTTCTCCATGTTTTACTAGCTGGATGGAGCAACAGGAATTCCTCCACCCCATCCCACTTCCGAGCTTGAACTTCTGCCTTTTTGGCTCTGCGTGTGTAAATTGGGGTCTGCACAGGGCCCGGTGTTCAGCGAGGCCTTTTCATTTTCATTCCCGTGAGGGTGATTGCTCTTTACCCTTTGCCCTGGATCCTCGTGGGCAGGGCTCTAAGCAGAACCAGTCTTGTCAGGTGGTCAGACTTGCCTTGGCTGTGAAATGTTTTCTCCGGTGTCTTCTCCAGCTCTGACAGACAGTTCAGAGAGCCTCTCAGAGTGCTCCCCAGGATGCCAGGGCCAGTGTCCCAAAATAGCAGGGATGGACGTGCTGTTCTTGCTGTCCTTCATGCTCTGCTGAGCCACAAATATCTTGCACCTGTCTGGAGAGCAGTCTCTTCTCTGCAGGCTCTTTGACTAGAATGCCTGTTAGTGAGGCTGGAGCTTTCCAGATTGCTGCCCTTTGGAGTTAGGCGGGTGCTTTCCAGATCACCACCCTTGGGAGTTTGCTTGTGAAAAATAGTCTCTGAAAATGTAAGCTTAAGTTTGTTCCTTCTCTTTTCTTTTCTTTTCGTCCCTTTCTCCCTCCCTCCCTTCCTCCCTCCTTCCTTTCTTCTTCTTGGGTTTTTTTTTTTGTTGTTGTTGTTTTTTTTTTGTTTTTTTGAGGCAGGGTTTCTGTGTAGCCCTGGCTGTCCTGGAACTTGCTCTATAGACCAGGCTGGCCTCCATCTCACAGAGATCCACCTGCCTCTGCCTCCTGAGTGCTGGGATTAATGGCGTGCACCACCACTGCCCAGCTTGATTTCTTTTTGCTAGAGCTGTGTATCCCATGAGGATGTCTCCCTGGCTGTTGACACTAAGCAAGGGCTGTGGTCCAGAAGTAGCTGCAGAGTGACCAGTGGTGATTGTATAGGACTGTTTCATATTTTCTTGTATCAAAACCAAACTTGTTTATAGGCTAATCTTAGGAAGTGGAAAGAGAGCTGTAGTCGGTTTTATGTAGTTTGAATGTCTGTATTTCACTATTAGCAATGTTTATCTTCATTTCAAGTGCTGGTCTTTGTGCACTGTCTCTCCCTTTTGGTCTTTCCAAAGAGTGTTTGTTCTAGTTTCTAATATGCAGTACTTTTCTGTGTTTTTTTTTAGGTGTTTAGAAAAATCTAAGAGTAACTTTAAAAAAAATTTCTTGAAAGTTTTGTTTTATTTGTGTGTGTATATGTGTATACCACAAGTGTATGTTGCCTGTGGAGCAGAAGAGGGTGTTGGAGCCTCAGGAACTGTAGTTATGAGTGGTTGCTAGCTGATTGGTAGGTACCGGGAACCGAACTCAGGTCTTCTAGCAGTACAGCAAGTGCTGAGTCATCTCTCCTGCTCCTAACACATCATTCTTTACATTGACCCCACCAGCAAGTACAGTTGTTTTTTTCCCCAGGCTGAAAATAAAAATGGTTGTAAAGAAGGCCAAGGCAGCTCGAGGTAGGGAGAAGTTGCAGGGGTGGAACTTTTGGTATGTTACCTGGTCAGATTAACCTAGTAACTGTCGTGAAACCCTGAGATTCCAGCCACAGACCTGTGAAACTGCTCACCTGTTCTGCACATGTGCAGTTCTCCCAGCTTGTCCTGCTGCAGGCTTCCCTAGGACAGACAGTGTGTTCTGCATGATGGTTCTGTTCCTGGTGGGAGCTTGGGCTGCCTGCTTTGTGCTGGCTTCCCTCGGAACTCAACGTCCTGTATACGAGAAGGTACTACGGATGTCTCTAAACTGCCTTCAAGTCCTTCCTGAGACAGAGGGAAAGTGAAGACTGCAATGAGCCATCCTCTAGCCAAGTAGTTCCTGCAGCTAAGCTTGAAGGCCCAGTGTCAACCTTTGGTGATCTGGCTTCAGTAGGGCCCCATGATCCGTTGTTGGCCTTTCCTAATAGGATCCCATGTGAACCCCTTTATTTTCTCTGTTCATGATCAGTGACAAGACAAAGAGCCACAAACTGAATACAGGGGACACAGTCTGCTGGCTCTTCTGTTCTCTTGCCAAAGAAATCTAAAAACAACCTTTTATTTTTATTTTTTTTATTTTTTTTTTTAAGATTAATTTATTTATTATATATACAGTGTAATGTCTGCATGTATCCCTGCAGGCCAGAAGAGGGCCCCAGATCTATTACAGATGGCTGTGAGCCACCATGTGGTTGCTGGGAATTGAACTCAGGACCTCTGGAAAAACAGCCAATGCTCTTAACCACTGAGCCATCTCTCCAGCCCCTTTCCTCCTTTAATCAGTTAAGTTACTGTGATTTTTCCTTTGTGTCTCCCGTCATAAGGGTGCGAAACTTCTCAAGCTGTAACAGTGCTCAGGTAGAGCGCTCTGCACGGATCCAACATGATTAGGTCATTCTAGACTCACTACTGAAAGTGCCCGTGCCCTTCCCACACTTCCCACCCTACTTGTCTGTTCAGCCCTACTTGTCTTGCTGGTTTTGTGGCTATGAAATGATGTCATGCTCCTTAATTTGCATTTCCTTATTTGCTAATAAGATGAGCATCTCTTCATATGTTTATAGTAAGTTTGTGTTTTTCATATGTGAAATACCTGCTTGTATCTTTTGGTATTTTTTCTATTTTTGAAAAGTGTTTTTTCCTTCTTACACACTTTTGTGGATTTTTTTTTTTTTTTTGGGGGAAGGTTTTCTCGGTGTGTAGTCCTAGCTGCTCTATACTTGCTCTGTAGACCAGGCTGGCCTCGAACTCACAGAGATCCACCTGCCCCTGCCTCCCAAGTGCTGGGATTAAAGGCATGCACCACCACTGCCAGGCACTTTTGTGGATTATTTCAGATTTATGATTGTTTTGTTTTGAGCCAGGATCTGACTTTGTTGTCCATACTGGGTTGAATCCATGATCCTCTATGTTCCTCTGTCTCCAAGTGCTGAGATTACAGGCATGTGATACCATGCTGGACTTTCTGGGGCAGTGGACACAGTGCTGAGGCTCATGCATGCCAAGCGAACTAGCTATATGCCATCTTGTTCTTTGGTATGTTTTGTTGGACATGTTTTGATTGCTGAATGGTCTTACTACTTTTTTCTTCCTTCAAGCCTAGACTTTCGGTGCTTGCCTGATGGACCTTCCCCTATTTTATAGAGACATTCTCCCTCCATATGGGAGGGCATGAGATAAGGGGGGCTGTTTGCCAGGCAGCCAAGGTCTGAGTTCTCATGAGTGCTGGCGTCTAACCTCTCCCATCTCCCTCCCCTTGGGAGCCTCTGGAGTCTTGGGGCTCCATCCCTAGTCATGGTGCTCTGCCCCTCACTCTCGTTTGGGCTAGGACTATCCCAGAAGGCCCTGATGGTTGTCGTTGAATTGACTTTGACGCATGGTTTCTTTGTGGGATGGAGGCACCAAGACTTTGGAATGGCTGTTTGTAGTAATGTCCTTACTGAGCTTTGTCGAACTCCTGCCCATCTTTTACTGGCTAGATTTGTGCTTAGAAATGTGGACTAGAGGTTTAGGTGTTTTGTTTCTTCATTTGAAATAGGATCTTACTTGGTAGTCTAGCCTAACCGAGAACCTGACCCTCCTTCTTTCATGTGGTTAGATTTAATTTTCTTAAAAATATTATCATGATTTTCCTCTCCCTGCAGAGCCTGCATTCCTTAGTCCTTTTCGGTTGTTTAGCTCTTGGTTTTTTGTTTTTTTTTTTTGACTGGACCATGTCACATAGTCCAAACTGTCCCAGAACTCCCACAACCCCCTCAGTGCTTGGCCTTTCTTTTTAAAATCCAGTTCTTCTAAGATATTTGCTTGTACTTCTTTTCTTGACTAATGTTGCTAGAAGGCTCTTAGCAAATGTGAGTGAACAGAATGAGATTAGTAGGTATACAAAGCTCCGTGAGTATGTCAGCCATCAGTCATGGGTACAGCCCCCTCGGGGGCGACTTGTAGGGTCAAACATGGATGTACCGGGTGTCTGTTGCACACCCGAAGTTGGAGAGCCAGAAATACCAAATGTTCTCTTCTATCACTCTACCTATTCTTTTGAGGCAGGATATTTGCTTGAACCTGGGACTCATGTTTTCTGAGCTAGACTGGAAGCAACCAAGTCCCTGTGATCCTGTTGTCTCTGACTCTCTCGTAGCTGGGTTGTTACATGGGTGCCGAGAACTGAATCCAGTCTTCATGATTGCCCAAATGCTCTTAACTGCTGAGCCATCCTCTCTAGCATAGCCTGTGTAATTTTTGTACTTTCTAGGCTGTTTACTTCTCGTGGGCCGTTGGCTCAACCGTGACCTGCTGTAGCACTCTTGGGTTGTGGATAGGTGTGCTCCCAGCTTGGTGCCGTGCAGTGCGCAGCTTCTCTACCTGGAGGCCCCTTGTCTTTGGCTCCTTGTCTCTTCCTGACCTGGAGTATGTCAGCTGATCTCTGTCCTGACACAGATGTGGATGTGCATTGGGGGATGGAGAGATGCTTCTGTTTGACCAGAGGGCATATCTGCTATGTTCTGCCTGGTGTCTCCACAGGCATGGATGGCAACTGTGGTCTTCTTTATACTTTTCTCTTTCATTTGAATACCTGTGTTCATGTCAGCAGACCTGTAGTTGGTAGTTTTCCTGTGTCCAGGCCTGCCGGCGGTTGGAACAGATCTCTCCCACTCGTGTCCTCCAGGTAAACACACAGAGGCTTATATTAATTAAAACTGCTCCACCATTAGCTCAGGCCTACCACTGACTAGCTCTTACACTTAAACTCAGCCCATTTCTGTTAATCTATATGTTGCTACATGTTCCATGGCTTTACCTGTGTGCCATTACATGCTGCTCCCTGGACAGCAGGCTGGCATCCCCTGACTCACAGAAAAACCTTCAGTCAGCTACACAGACCCGTGGACTCTTGGAAAGTCTCTGTCACTCACAGCTGGCCCAGGCCAAAGACCCTTGGATTAAGGGTGCTCTGGCTGGTGTCTTTCCCATGGAAGCTAAGCTACACCAGATTACTGGGATCTGGCTCCTGCTTAAGACAACATGGGAAGGCCATGTAGCCAGCAGCGCAAAAGTGGTCTGCCTGCTACCTGTCCTGAACTGCTGAGATGCTGAGCCTCTGTTTTGTTTGTTTGGTTTTGGTTTGGTTTTATTTTTTTGAGACAGCATTTCTTTACATTAGCCCTAGCTCTCCTGGAACTCATTATGTAGACCAGACTGGCCCCAAATTCAGAGATACTTCTGCTTCTGCCTCTTGAGCTCTGGGATCAAAGGTGTGTGCCACCACCCCTAGCTCACCTCTGTTTTTTGAATTATTATTTGTGAGATGAATTCTGTGAATCTGCCCATTCATTTCTCTAGCATCAGGAACAAGTAGAAGTTCTTTACATACACTTCTTTGCTAAGTAATAAATGATGAAGGAAAAACCAATACTTTCGCCTTTAATCAGCCTCATGATCCTCATTTGTCATTTTTTGTTAGATGTAATATAAAAACTGTGATGGCATTTTCTGCAGTTACTTGTTTTAACTGAGCTTTAGCACTTTTTCTCAACAGCTGAAAGGCCAGGTCTTCTCGCTGAGTCGGGAGATAGAAGAGTGCCGAGCTGAGCTGGAGAGGCTGCAGCAGAGGAGGGAGCGGGAGAACCAGGAGGGCGCCACTCTCATCTGCATGCTCAGGGCCGATGCAGACCTGGCTCGGAGCGAAGGGTCGGTGCTTCGCTATCACATGGCTGCTTAGCTAGCAACATCGCCGCTGCCATCTCCCAGCCCACTGTGCTTGCTGTAGGGTTTCTGAACAGATTGACATCTGGGGTTTAGAGAGAGAGACACCAGCCATGTTGTTCTTGAGTCTTAAAGACTTAGCATTAACTACCTGGATACCTGACACTTTGCCAGCTCTTCACATTTTACCAAACAGTAGGGAAATCCATTCTTTTACTGAAGTCCTGTTTTGCTCCCTGTAACCAATCCCCCCTCCCCCCAAGAAAAAAGTAGTTTCCTTGTGTAAGCCTTTCCTGTGTTAGCTTAGTGTCAAGGTCAGAGAATGGTGACCTTTGAGACATTGTCTTAGTACTTTGGACCCTACTTGACATTTGTAGATGGGTGGTTAGCATTTGCGAAGGGTCTGGAGGATTCCCAGGGCCAAGAACAGCTCCGATGACTGTTGTTTTCTATCTTAGGAAAGTACTCCGAGATGCTCTGAGGAGACTGCTTGATTTGTTTGGAGAAACACTGAAGGCAGCTGTCACCCTCAAGAGCCGGATCAGTGAGCGCGCAGGGCTCCTCCTGGACCATGTGGATGCTGCAGAGACAAGTGATGCCCGGTTAGCAGGTACATGCCCAAGATGGGTCTCCTGTTCGGGACGTGTGTACTGGGAAGGGGTCCTAGCATGTCCCCAGGAGCTGCGTTTGCTGTCAGTTCCCATGCTCTGGGAGGGCAAGGGTCAGGCCTAGGTAAAATCATCTGGTTCTCAGGGTTGGTTACTATTTTGCTAAGGAAGTGAGTCATCCACTACCTCTCCCTAAATTCTTCAAGTGGATGATGAACTCGCTGAGGGAAGATGTGGGTATCTCTGTTTTGCAGCTGCAGTCCTTGGCGATATGTGGTCTGACGAGGGTCTACTAGAGGTAGACAGAACTTTGCCTGAAGGGGCAGAGACATCTTCAGTGTCTGAAATTAGCAGTCACGTATGTGAAAGCTTTTTTATGAGCCCTGAGAATACACTGGAATGTGAGCAGCCAATCAGGAAAGTCTACCAGAGCCTCAGCACGGCTGTGGATGGCCTCCTGGAGATGGCCTTGGACTCCTCCAAACAGGTGAGGCTCAAGCCCATATCAGAGGCCAGTGGAGAGGTGGGTAGACAGGTGGCACCCTGACTGAGCTGGCCAGATGGTTGTTACCACTGTTACTGTGGTGTTTCTGACTCTCCTTCTAACCTACAGACTACGAAGAGAATTTTCATCTTTCACGTAGATCTGAATCCATGGTACCAAGGTAGCTCCCGCTACCCTTTCTAACACTTAGGTGTTTAGAGGCAGAAACCCCTGACCTTTTCTGGGTGCTGTTTGCTTTCCCTTGTTGATTTTGATGTTTGTTACTACTGAGAGTGATCTCATCCATGCTTCTTTAGTCAAAGTCTTTCTGAACCAAAATTCTCAAGGAAGTACCCGTGAGAATGACAGCTAGAATCTTTGTTTATGTAACTGAGTTAAAACAGATCTCTCCTGGGGGTGTGGTTCAGTTGGTAAAGGCCCGAGTTGATCCTCAGCACTGTGTGAACTGGGCGTGGTGGTGTATGCCTGTAATCCTAGCATGGAGGAGGTGGGAACAGGGATTAGGAGTTCAAAGTCATCTTCTGTTTAAGAGAGTTTGAGGCCAGCCTAGGCTATATGAGATCCTGTCTCAAAAGCAACACAGGGCCAGGTGGGGCAGCACATACTTTTAATCTCAGCACTTAGGAGGCCAGCCTGGTCTAATAGCAAGTTCCAGGCCAGTCAGGGCTGTAGTGAAACCCTGTCTTTAAAAAAAAAA
>CABHPQ010163114.1:0-20256 GCA_902168405.1 Peromyscus aztecus | reverse complement strand
GGTTCTTAATCAAGTTTCTAGATGAATAACTATCTCTGTTTTTGTAATTCTGAAATGGGATGGAGGACATCAGTGATAGGAAGTATGCAGGTGATGTTGACACCATCTTTTAATGGAGAACTCTCAGAACAACCTTCTTGCTTTAACAAATGTCTGTTTTCTTTTCCAACGAATGATGAGAACTCATCATCCAAGTTTCTTAGTGAACGAAGATGTGGGAAACCCCATGTCACTGATTGGACAGGGCCCTTCAGTACTCTATAGTCTAGCTGCTAAGTTTAAACTCCACAGCAAACACCTTACTGCAATCATCAAGGGCAGAAGACTCGCACTTGCTACAAGCTATTCTTTCCTTTAAGCCCCACTTCACTTATTGGAGTACTGCAACCAATCCCCGGTGGGATATTTAACTTAACGCTGAGTAATTTTACTCTAGCCATCTCTATAATTCAATGTTATCCAATAAAAATGCAAAGTTTATGCCACAGTACCATTTTAATTTCTCAGTAGTTATTGTGAATAAAAAAAGTAAAAGGAAAGGATGGAATAAATTTTAACAAGCCTTATTTAACCTATATACTCCAAATAATATTATTTGCAGCCTGTAACATAATTGTTAAGGTAGTATTTTGCATAGTCTCAAGAAATCTTTGAAATTCAGCATCTATGTTATACTTAAATGTGCATCATAGTTCATCATCTGCATTTATCTGCATTCAGAATTTTCAGTAGTTTAAATATCTGTGAAAACAATACATATTCTTCAACAGACCATACTTAGATTGCTTTGTTTAAATCTAAGTTTAATTTAAACTACAAAAAGTAGTTTCTTTATAATACTAGGCTGGCATCTATTCCAAGTGTCATATAGTTACCTATGAGTAAGTGATTATCATAGAGGCAATGTATTTCTCTGTCTTTAACCAGAACTGTACTTCCTCAGGCAGGAGAGGGGGAAAGCCAAATGCAGGTGACTATTTCAGGGGAAATTCCACTGAACAAAGCAGAGTGGGGGAGGAATTGAGCAGTGTAAAGGGGGAAAAAACCCAGAAGATCAGCAAACCATAAGAGGATAGACAATGCTTCGCTCAAAATGACTTTTGCTCAAGTAACAAAGCCCAGCTGAGAATAGACAACTTATTATTTTTCAGTTGCTCACAAGTTTCTGTTCTCAGGACTGAGTGATATCTTAACTATAATATGAAGGAAAGAGCAGAAATGTAAACAGAATTCAATTCAGGAGTAGCTGCCACTGATACAATAATAGAGTTCATAAGACCTTATAGACACTTTTATTGATGTGCTACTGTGAGGCATGTTAAGTAGACTGGAGCATTGAATTTCACTCTCCACTCTCACATGCTTGTCATTCTCAATCCCCAGATGGAGAAGGTGGGAACACATGATTTTTTTCAAGGTTGCTTCCCTAATGAATGCTCTAATTTCGCCAGTGGAGTAGGCAATGACCTCTCTTCTGTGTAACTCTTGCTCTGGAAAATCACATAGTAATTTACTTTCTGAAGATCAGCATTTGTAGATAAATTATCTGATGTTGATTTCAGCACCTTCAATATTTGTCTAAATGTTGAAAGCAAAACAAAACTACTTCCATTAAAAGAGAAAACTTGGGCCAGGGAGGTGGAGAGTTGGGTAAGGGGACTTGCCACCAAGGCTGACACAGAGTTCAATCCCCTGAATCCATATGGTGGAAATTAATAACTAACTCTGGAGATTGACTTCTGACCATGGATATGAATACCACCCCCATAACAAACACATTATAAATAAAAATAACTTATCTGTTCCACATTTTACTTCCTCCTAAAATTTTTTTCTCATTTGTTATTGATTTCTTTCTGACCTGTTGTTATTCTATCCTTTAAAGCCTTGTAGAAGTCATTTTGAGTGAGGCAGTGTCTATGCTCTTCTGGTTTGCTGATCTTGCTGGGTTTTGTCCTCCTGACAAACACAACAAATGACATACTTACGTTAACCTGAGAATCACCTGTCGAGTCACAGCATGTGAAGGAAAGACCTTTTACTTGCTCATAAAATCCACAGCCCACTGTTTGCAATAATAAAGGAACAGGAAATTTACTGAAGCATGCTGTCCAGTGGAAGCTGAACTTCTGAGGATGGGTCATCTCTTTGCTTGTGTTTGCTTTCTCTACTCCCTGGGCCCCTGGGCAATGACACACTCAGTAAGCCCTTGCAGACTACCCTGGCTTTGCTCCAATTATCTTAAACATCAGTGAGGAATTTTCCTCAGGAAGTATTTTAAAATCAAAGTGATGAAACATAATTAAAAGTAAAAGTAAATCAATCATAAAATTAAAAAAAAATAATATCTGGGAATGTACAAATGTAGATTGGACTAACGAAAGTGTCAAGGGAACCTAAACTCATATTTTTCTAGAATATTGCTGCTGCCAAGAACCATATAGATTGTTTAAAACCATACTCAGCTTGCTCTGAAATCCAGCAAAAGTTTTGGAATAAAATTTATTGCTCCATGCAGCATCCTGAATAGGAACTTTGTGCTCTATTCACCACTACACTGAATTCTCACTGTGTGCTTTATTCTATGGTTTGAGAAAATATTAAGCATCTCTGAATTGTAACTGTCATAGTAGTTTCTGCAATCCCATAGATTTCCTTATATTGATAATTCGTGGGTAGAGAGCAAGCAATTATCAACAGCTATCATTAGTGTTAATAAAAGAAGGGGAAAAAAGGAGCCTTCAAGCCATGACACTTGACCATTCCATGTTATAATTTGCAACATGCTTTACAGTGGCTTCTTAAATCCAAAAATGGAAGAAGTATTAGTCAGAAACAATAGAAGCAGCACTAATAAAGAGACCCTGTCACTATATGGTGTTCTATAAGGTATTCATGGAACTGGTGGTGCTGCATTTTACACATTTTTTTGTAGTTTTGATAAAATTAGAGTTGTGAGAATAGGAGGAAATGAGGTCAAAACAGATTGAAATATTCATTAGTAACTAGATTAACGTTTAGTCAGTAAGTACTCATACACTAGCTCTTGACCATTATACGAGTTACAGTATAACTTGTATGTTTAAAAGATTGCAAGAAAAACAATAAGAAACTACAAACAGGAGACATCAGACATTACAAACAAAAATCCCGTAGTGCAGATACAGAAATGAAAAATAAAACTAGAGTGATAGAAACTGAGTGGCTGAATACCAAGTGATATCCTGTGGGATTAAAAAGAGAGGATAGGAGAGGAAGAAAAGAAAGGGCTGAGGAGCTACGTCTGTCAGGACAATGACCACCACGTAAGTATAAGACCTGAGCTCAGTCTCCAGTACTCACAGAGAAAGACGGGTGCAATGGCACACACCTGAGACTCCACTGCGGGAAAGGTAGACACAAGAGGATCTGTGCAGTGTGCTGGGCAGCCAGTCCAGCGAACCAGTGAGCTCCAGGTTGGGTGAAAGACCATACTTCAAAATACAATATGGAGAAATGGTTGCTGAAGGACATTCTTGGTCAATATCTGGCCTTCATACATACATCAAATGGTCTGTACACACACACACACACACACACACACACACACACACACACCACAGGAATGGGGATAAAGAAGAAATGCCAAACTATATCAAATCTGTGAAACTATCTCTAAGGTTAATACTATTTTTGAAAAAAATGAGGTTAATTTGTATTTGTAAAACAGTAATGTGCCTTTTAAAAATGAAAATAGATTTGGTTTTGAAATATTTTCTTAAGTAGTTTTTGTACCATGGGTTATGAAACCACTTATGTTACATTCAATTGTTCATCCTTCTGTTCTTCGCTTTGTCCATTGAATATCCAGTAAAGCATATGTAAGACACTGTGAGACTCCTGCAAGGTCTTCAAGACTTCTAGCATGGAAAACCAAGAGGGCTTAATGTTAGTCTCTGAGGAGTAGATTGGGTCTCTAAGGGAAATTAAAAAAAAAAATTAATTTTTTACTTTATACTATCCAGTCTTTGGGGAACTTGCTTTATTAAATTTTAATTAACTTTTAAATAATTTGTAAAGGTTTAAATTTAGTAACAATCCATGTAAGAATAACAGGTGATGAAATTAAACTTTATAATGAAGCGCAAATGTTGATAGATTATGAAAATGCAGCCTACCATATAAACTTCATTTTTCTAGATTTCTTATTTTAAGAAAATGAGTGAAAATTCACACTTTAGTATATGTATATTCTTATATGCAAACACCTCATGTGCATATAACAATAGAATTTTAATTGTGCTTTTCAGACACAATTTTAGAGTGAGTTTGAAGTAGTGAGGAAAATTATCTTTACAATAGAGTAAATGAGCCAGGCGGTGGTGGTGCACACATTTAATCCCAGCACTCGGGAGGCAGGTGGATCTCTGTGAGTTTGAGGCCAGCCTGGGCTACAGAGTGAGTTCCAGGAAAGGCACAAAGCTACACAGAGAAACCCTGTCTCAAATAACCAATTTAAAAAAATAGCAATAGAGTAAATGTTTGGCTGGTCATGTAGGTCTGTGGAAGAATGTCTGAAGCCCTGGGCTCAATCTCAAACACTGAAATCTCCATCTCCATCTCTCTGTCTCTGTCTGTCTCAGTCTCTGTCTCCTTCTCTCCCACATGCTCTCTTTTTCTCTTCTGTTACTACCCTTCCCACTCACTCCTTTCGATATATGTATGTATTAGGGAAAATATTCTGTGTGTGTGAGTGTGTGTGTGTGTGTGTGTGTGTAATATATACACACATATATGCAGAGAGACATGTATAGAGAGATAGATGATAGATTGAATCTCTTTAGAGATTCTCATTTATCATCTATATGTCTATACCTATGTATACATACAGATCTATCTATATCCATATCTATTTATCTATATCTGTCTATCTATGATCTAGCTATATATAGAGAGAGACTTGAAAATATATGTTATTTTAACTTGTGAAAGAAGGGAAACCTGTGCTTGAGTTTTTCTTTAGACAAATCCCCTCAGTAGTGCTGACATAGATAATGAAGTGTTTGTACTGCAAGGCTTAGCATATCAAGGGTGAGGCCTGCTTTATAGACATTAGCAATTATCCAACATCTCCTGGTAGATTTTCTTCTAGTCCAGTAACACCTGAATTTTGCAGATAAAATCTGAGCCAATATTTATATGGAGTATAATCTGAGACGTATCAATGGAGAGCCATATTAACCTAAGATGATAACTGTGATTTCCTGTATAGTAACATGGAATTAGCCGGGCAGTGGTGGCGCACGCCTTTAATCCCAGCACTTGGGAGGCAGAGGCAGGCGGATCTCTGTGAGTTCGAGGCCAGCCTGGTCTCCCAAGCAAGTTCCAGGAAAGGCGCAAAGCTACACAGAGAAACCCTGTCTCGAAAAAAAAAAAGAAAAAAAAACCATGGAATTAAATATTAATAAACCATGTATTAAGGAAAAGGGAAAATTTGAAAACTGTATGTAGTATCTGTATCCATCTTTGTTGGAGCAATGTGAATAAAAACATTAGGTATTATCTTACAGGTTTTTAATATTATTTGGGTTTTGAATGTATTAAGAACCAGTGTTGGGGATGGAGAAACGGCAAGAAGTTAAGAGTACTTACTGCTCCTGCAAAGGACCTAACTTTAGGTCCCAGCACCTCCACGGTGGCTCACAACTACCTGTAACTTTAATTCCAGGGCATTTGACACCTTCTCCTGTCCTCCATGCTGTAAACATATTGATATACATGAACTCATGCAGGCACACATGCACACATTCACATAAATTTTAAAAAATACAGATAGCTTTTATGGAAGACGTTACTGCTTTACCTTATAATACTGTGAACTATTGCAATGATATTTTAGATATCCCTCCTGTCATCATAGAATAAGAAGGTCAAAGCTTTATTAATATGTGACTTCACTTCACTGGCAGTTCGTGTTTATTTAGACTCAAGACTCCTATAATGACTTTCTTAACTTCTTTTTTTTAAATATAAACCATGTGCCAGACTTGTGTATCAGAAATAATTATTTCTAGAAACATAGTAAGATAATCAAATCATATGAAAATTATTTCTAAGACAATATTCTTCTCAAAATTAAGGATGGTACAGGTTTGACATTTCTATCTCAAAAAAATATTAGCAATCACTGTGAAGGAAGGAAGTAAGGCATATGGAGCAATGCTTGTTTAATTGCCCATGTTAATGACTGGAACAGAAAACAATCCCACATGGAATAACATTAACTCACTTATATACTCTAAAAAGTTATAATTTTTGATTGACAAATATTGTATACTTCAAAATTATCTTATAGACATGCATTCTATGTCATCTATATTAGTTATCTGTGAATAATGGATGTATACTTAGAATCTAACAACATTGACAATGTTTCTATACTATTGTGTTCATATCAATGCTAAATTCACTATAAGAGGGGTGATATGTTTAACAAACAAACTGAGTTTACTATACAGAAAGTGTACCTCTGAAATGGGGAGAACATTAAGCCAACCAGGACACCATGCAGGGTCAAAAGATAGTCTAAAATCTGCCATTATACCACAAGATCTGCACTTAAAACATAATAAGAACCAAATGAAACAGGAAAACGGTTTGGTTCCTATTTGTTGGAGTGGAGGTAAGTGGCATTAGCTGAGAACTGATGTGTTAACAGTCAACCCCAATCAATGATCTTTCTCTATGCCTTCAGTCTCTGTAACTTTCTGCCATCTCACAAATGCTAGAAAATTTCTCCAGTAAGTATCATCTTAGGAGAGTTGGTGAGTGAAAATCTATTTTTTTAAGTTTAAAATGCTTAGCAGATATGATTTTATGTGTGTCACTTTCCTTTTAATCTGCATATATCACAGTGCAGAATGTTGAAAATGAATTTAAATTTAGTTCTAAAATCTGATGCAATATGTGCCTCTAAAACTTAGTGTCCTAGTTTATCTTAAAATACAAAACCTTCCCTAGACAAATTAAAAAGAGAATAGCACATTTTAATTATTCAACAAACTTTATGCTAAAGGCCAACTCCTCACCCCTAAAAAAGAAAAGTTAGTTAAAAATATTTCTATTTTTATTTTAGAAGCATTTCACTTTTAAACAAAAACATTTGAAAACGTTTTCATTTGGTAAACTGAGCTTTCAGAATTTATGGCAGAAAATATTATGATGACTGACTTCTCTAAAATAAATAAAAATGTGGATGTTGGCTTCATGTCCTTTTGCTTTCTGGATCATTATTTGTGTGTACAGTATTATAACGAAGGCAGGGAGGTGGGGTGTGCATACTTTTCTAATTCATTCTTATTAGACTTTGCCTCGGATATGTATTTTATTGCATCTACCAGATCGGTAGAAAAATCAGAAACTGTAATAAGAAGATTGGAGAAAAGTATTTGCGAATGCTGCAAATAAATAGAAAAGAACCAAGGCAAGTATCGACAAGATAATGGTTAGGGCACACAGTTAAGCAGCCATGGGCACCAAGCACACACTAGCAACAATCACAGCCTTTACTTCAACCTTTCAGGACCTTCTGATGCTACTTCTAGATATTTCTCTTTTACAATTAAATATGACATGTTAATGATTTAAAAAAAAATACATGATGAAAATAGCAGAACTAAGATTCCCGTATAGATCCAGGAAACTGGCATTAATATTATTCTAACAATTATCAAGAATTTACTACCTTTGTCTTGACCATTTGAAGTGCTTCAAAGGAAATATTGTTCTAATGGGTTTAGAAAAGGTAGTTTTTTTAACAACTTAGTCAGCAGAAAGTAGTGGGCATCTGTGGGAGACAACTTAGAAATGTTCCTCAGAGAATGTCAAGGATTAAAGATGACAAGGAAGTCTTCCTAATGGTGAGTGACTTGGAATAGAAGAAAAAATGTTTTTTTAAACTTGGAAGTCAAATGTCTATGCTCATGATGTCATGATAGTGTAGACTGTTAAAGAGACAGTGGATGCAGTTGGGTAGCTTCAAACCATTGATCATGACAGGCAAACAATTTTAGGTCACATAGACATCATATCATAAAAGACATAGTGTGAATAGTATAAAACTTGAGAACAATTTCTAAGTTCTAAATGTAAACATTGTTTCAAATTTTTCAATTATATGTGTACAGAACAGTGTGTGTTGTGTGTGTGTGTGTGTGTGTGTGTGTGTGTGTGTGTGTGTATGTATGTATGTACATGCATGCTACCAAATATGTCCATTCAAATACACTATGATGAGTTGTAATATAGAGTTCTATTCTGGATATGATTAAAAGAGTTGGAAAAAAAGGAAATAGAAGAGGTAGTTAAAGGGCTTCTAAAACCTAACAAAACAACATAAAATGATCAGAAGAAAATGGGAGGCTTGTAAATATTTTGAGCAAATGCAATGCAGCAAAAACCAGGCCAAAGTGAGATCATATTTTCAGTGAAATGCCAGCTAATTGGAAGAAAGGGAAAGACAAGTGTGAGTGAGAACAATGATGAGTCTGTTACAAGTACCTAGTCAGCAGTCCAGGACCTAAGGCAAAATATTGGCTATGTGTATAAAGAAAAAAAAATAGATGTATTGACATGTTAGAGCACAAACCCTTCCTGAAATAGAGAGGGAAGGCAAGGAATAAATCAGAAAGGACATGGAAATTTTGATCTTTTTATGTCAAGAACATTGGTGCTTTTCAGACAAGTTCAGTACACTTTAGTCTGCAAAAGGTAAATGTCGTTTGGAACTAGTTAATCTTTCAATCACATTGCAATAGATACTAGGCATTTTAAAATATAGTACTTGATTATAGACAAAGAAAGAATTCTCCAGGTACCTCTCAAGAAATTCAACTGCAGATGAGAAATCAATAACTGTAATAACAAGTAGACTCCAGATCTTTTGACAATGGAAGACAAGAATGCAATAAGGAAGTAGAGGGAGAGGCCACTGCAGTATTAAGAAAGCCAAGAAGAAAGGTGTTAGTGAGAGCATACTCTGAGGAGGAAGATCTTGATGCCCTTCAGTAAGGGCAGCCTAACAGAGTCTTGAGTTTAGTTTCATCAAGAGAATCAACAGTTTCTGCAACCTCAGACTGGATGGGGTGGTGAAGAAATGCAGGAAGGATGAAGAAAACTAAGGTTTACAAGAATATAATTGGAGAACCGCCAGCAGAGTTCCTCTCTACCCCTCATCTGAGATTTATGAAATACCTTCACGTGTTGAAGGTCAGACAGGACAAAGCACCCGGGTTAAATGGCTAAAACTATTGTGGGTCACTTAGAAGATGAGCCATAAATTCTGGTGCAGTGCACAGTTAGCATTCGATTGCTTTTGTGTCCAGGACTCAAGGACACTCAGGAATCGTTGTCACATGCTAATTCCTATTTAAAAGGAAGTGAATACAATTATGGATAAATATTAAGGACAGTTTTCTGTCCTTCTCCAAGAGTTTTCATCACTCAAGTACATTTCTCTATTGTTGTTTATACTATTGTGGCATGCCTGACCACTAGGGAGGAAGGTTTGGTTAGAAAAACTTTAAGTATCAGGCACACAAAAGGGCTGATTAGTGAGACTCATTAAAACTTGGGGAAACTTCTGAAACATTCAGGTCAGTACTTTGTATCCATCATTCACTCTCTAACAATTGTTGATAGAAAAGCTATAAAAAGCACTGGGGGACTTAATTATTTCCTCTCTGCCATTGACCACTGTGCACAGCTTACAGCAGCAATAACTCATCTGTATTTCTTTTCAGTCTGATAATAAGAAAAATTTAACATGTGTATTCTCTTTGTTTGCACATCACTTGCAACAGCGACAGTTAATGGGCCATAGCGTCAAAGAATTGTTTTATCAGCAGTATCATAGCTCTCTCTGTCAAGACTGTTGAAACCACCTAAGCCTCATTTAGAAAAAATAGTGTAAGCAAACATGACAGATGATTTACAAAATAATTGAGATTAACACAAGCACATTTTAACATGTTACCAACAAAATACTATAAATCAGCCCAACAAAATTGATATATAAAACTCATTATTTCATGTGTTTGTGGTATGCTCTTCAGTGCTTACCTTCAATAAGAATTCCCGTTACCCACATAAGCAAGGTACTTTCGGTGAGAGTAGATAAATAAGTTACTTAACAAACCTTTTCTAACAGAGGTGTGTTTATATTCAAGAACAGAAAAGTCACCTTACACTACAACCACTAATAGTACCCATTTCAAGGAATTTCTAAAATCTTGGTGTCATCCTGGTGTCTAATAATTGGGAGATAATATTGGGCTTAGTTAATTAATATGTAATTTCCTTTCATACAGAATAATCAACCTAGTTATACTGTTGTCACAAAATATTCCCTCTGTGTAATAAAGTAGTGCATAATAAGGCATGATGTAATTTTTGCACATGAAACACACACACACACACACACACACAAACACTAGCATAGTAATTACACCCAGAATTCCAATTCTTGATAATACTTAGCATATATTCTACATAACCATTCATCAGAGACCTCTGAATGCTGTCCAGCCTAACCTAGTTTCACCAGACCCAACTGACCAGTACATAATTCAATTACTTCCAGATTATTCTGGGCACAAGCACGAAAGTAACATCCAATAAACTGTATTAATCTATTGCAGCTAGCACCACAGATTACAGGTAGTATTTTGTTCTTACTTGAGTTCGGTGTGAGCCCATACCTCACATGCTGACGGAGGTAACAATCCTTCTCTCATGTACATCAGGAGACAACCAGATCACTGCAATGATTTCCAAATGTAAACTCCTTTATGTTTTTGGATACACAACATGCATTTTCATTGCCAAGTTACAAAGCACACTACATAGTTTCTAATGACAACATAACATGACTTGCCTTGGAAACAGTTTTGGTAATATTCTACTCACAGGGATAGATTTCTCGAGGATTTTGTACTACAGTATTGGAGAGGCACAGAACCAGGATGCTTTATACTTAAACATCTGAAATTTCCTTTTCTTTCATGATTCACAGTGAACTGGGTATTAAAGTTAGAAAAAGCAAGCCATAAATACCTAAGTCATTTAATAAAATACAAATGAGATTCTCTCTCCAGAAATGTCCTAACAGCACACACATAGAGTGAAAGAAGTAAGTTTAAAAAAAGACACCTCCCTCTATCAAGGCTTCAGGGAGGGGCTTGGTCCTTCCTCAAATGAATGTACCAGGCTTTGCTGACTCCCCCCATGGGAGGTCTTGTCCTTTTGGGGAAGGGGATGAGGAATAGGTAAAGGGGGGAAGGCTGAGGGGGAGTGGGAGGAGGGATGAGAGGGCGTTCTGTGGTTGATATGTAAAATGAATAAAAACATTTCTTAAATTGAAAAATAAGGGCACCTCTCAAGTGAAGGTGGTGGTAAGTGGAACTGTGTACTTTCAAAGCTCCAACCAAAAAGGTATCTCTGTAGAGAAGTTGTTTGTTTATTTGTCTTTTAAATGGAATGCTTCATTTTTTCCATAGCTGGGCAAGTTACAGTTAGAATCAGTAGGGTAGTGAAGGCTGAGGAAAATGCCATTAACAGGGCCGCTGTGATTGCCACTCCTTTGACTATCTCATAAGTACAACTGGAAGGGCATCAAATGATACATTTTGCAGAACTGCGGTGCTTGGGGTAGGCAGTAATCTCCAAGGAGTATATTAACAAGTCAGTTTCTGAATGGTACCCAGGAAAACACAAACAGACACACAAGCTCTAAGTGTGGCTGTAACGAGAATGTATGGTCCTCATTTAAGCTTTTCCTCCACGGTGAACATGAATTGTCCTCACAGCATCATTACTGATAATATTAGCTTCCCTTATGGACACAGACACAGTGTTTCCTAAAACTAAGAGCTCATTACCCAAAACCACCTGCACGAGCTCACAAAGCCCAATAAATCAAGTCCATGCAACAAACAAATCTGTATTCCAATTCACGCTTGATGCATCTATAGATGTTACAGTAGATATGCCTTCCTTAGGGTATTGCAATAGGATATTACGGTGAATAGCGATACCTTACTATTTTAATATACAGTACAAATAGCACCAGCTCCTCTCAAGAGATTTAAATCAATTTATAGATTCATATGCCTCATGTGTTATACTAGGATAAAAAAAAAAAAGGTGTCAGAAAGGTTGTTTTCAAGCACCCACCAGTGCAAACGAAATGTTCAATGAGGAAATCAAAAGCTCTATGATTGCCTCAGACTCAGTCAGAAGTACTGATTTGAAATTCAGGCCAGGTAGTCCTCATCTTTACAGAGAGGAAACTAAATCTTTATCGATTCTTGTAAGGATATTGCTTGTTTGAGAAAATGAGCCAGAGGACAGTACTCTCCGTGTCTGAGTGAACGGATAGCACTGCCTTAGAAAATGGAAAACATGGAGCGTGGTTCAGGGACCAAGTGGCCTTTGGCAGGTTACCTTGTTTTTGTTTTTGTTTTGTTTTTGTTTTTGTTTTTGTTTTTGTTTTTTTGCCTTTGTAAAGCAAGGGTCACTGTAGAATGGGGGGGGGGAGCGGTGAGAGGAAGGAAGGGTTAGAATGGAGGCAGACTGTAAATTAGCTGTTTGGTAGCCTGTAAGGGCAGCCTTTATGTTCCAAACCCTACTGGCACACTTCCTAGAAGTTAGAGCAAGCGACTCCAGTACTTTAGCATCTTAAAATAATGATGAAAGAAAGTGGATTCCTCTTTTGTCAACTTGATCGATAAACAAACTCTGAAATTACATCTGATGGTAATATAGAGATTTTTCTGCCAAGGTATCTGTCAAATATCTACCAGTCATACATTCGATTCAAGCTCATTTACACCGTCTATAAAAATAAGCATGATAGTCTATAAAGGCAACTGCAGACCTGCAGCATTTCCTTTCTAGGTAAGGTTTCAGCTTGACTGAAGGGTGGGAATGCATTGATTGCTATTATCTTGTTTTCCAGGGGGGTTCATTTACTTACTTCACCAAAGGGACAAGGTGGGGAAGGAAAAATAGGCCTCGAGTATTGGCTTCTCCTCCTGGAAAAGTAAAACTGCTGTTTAGAACAAAGAGCTCTTATCTCTAGATAGGACTTTCATCTGTGTAGCTGGCAGGAGAGGGCTCTCACACAATGAGGTGTAATGAATTCCAGGCCTCCTTCCATTGTCCAGAGACAATTAGGGTGTCCTGCTGTCTATTGTTCATCACTCTCCTCTCAGATCCAAATGGGATAGTAAACAGATCTAAGGAATAAATATTTTTCACTCTAAACAATTCATCTTTCTGGGACCATAGTGTCTAATTTCAATAACCTTCTTGAACTTACGCTTGCCATAGATTTCCCTGACATGCTTTCTTTGGAATGGAGGAAGCAATTGTCTCTTTTTTTATCTATATCTCCTTCCTTTAGTCCTTGATAACCTTGAAGCAAATTTCTACCTTTCTCTTTTCTCTACAGGCTATCTGTTGACTTGTTCACCTTATTGTGATTCTCTTTGCCTACATTTGACTCTTGGTTCCTTTACCTGTTTCTTCAGATCTGTTTTTATTTTGACTTCTTCAATAACGGAGAAGATGATATGAACTATAACTTCATACTTTGAAAGTCAGGGTTTCTTTTAGAAAGTCATGTAACTTTTCTAAATACTTTAAATTTGAAGACACTAAGTCCAAGTGAAATGCTTACAATGAAAGGGGGAACTATGTCTTACCTTCCAACTTATTTTGATTATACCAATTTAGTTGATAGTTAGACAAACACAATTTTTACAGTAAAGTCAACTGTTTAAACTGGTGAAAATTTAAAGAGCCAAACAAGTAGATATAATTAGAATGATAATGTCTTAAACATGGACAAAGGATTCTTGCAAGGAAGGTGCACTTCTGTGTTCACTCAGCTCTGGGGGTTGATAGCAGTAAAAACCGTCAGCATGTAATGGAAGCTTTCACTGCTGTATATGTGAGCAAACATCCCAACCAGAGAAAGGCCTTAGGAGGTGACGCAGCTATGTGTGCACTTGATTTTACAAGTGGTTTGGAATTAATCTTGAAGTTATTGAAAATAAGTAAAATTGAGAAAAGAGCACTTGGAATAGTGTGCAATGATGGAAAACCAAGAACATATTCAGGATGTCACAGAAGAAAATTAACATTTACGTCATCCTTAAAAGACCAAAAAAAAAAAAAAAGTGTTAACTTTGCATGTTGCACATTACTAAGTTTGCTCTAATAGCCACCAATAAATTTTTCTTTTAAGGCATATTTTCCCCCTCTGATAGTGCCATTTTTGATAATGTCCTGTTCAACTGTACAATTAAGTATGCTCGTTTTCTCTCTCCAAGGACCGTTCAAACATTTTGGGTTTGAAGATTATAATGACTACATGAGTAATGAATGCATGTGTGTCCTCAAGTATCCAGCCGAATGTATCCAGCACCTCACTCACCAGAAGTAACAATATTACTTAGAAATTGATTCTACATTTCTAATGGCCTAGTTTCCTTTCTTCGCTGATTATGTTTTGCTTTAGTAGAATTCTTTTGATCTACATCAAAGAAAAATTGACTTTCATTAAACTGGTCATTTCTGCCCTTTCCCATAATAGAATCTTGAAAACTAAAAGGAGAAATCAATAGAAAGTACCCTACCCTGAAGGGCTCATGGATTACTAACGACTCATTTGCCACTTAAGAATAAGAATAAAGCCCCTGAGAAAGCATACTATTTACTAACACAGAAAATAATCAAATCTGGTTGGTTTAGATAGTTTTATAAGAATGAATATTTGATTTAGACTATGAGTCATCACAGGTGCAAGAGGCAAGAATGGGCAACAAACAGGTTATATGTATGAAACACAATGGATATGACTTCTATGAGTCTTCACTGAAACACTAATTGGGCCTGGAGACAATAAACAAAGCAACTTCTTGATTAATATATGTGTTATTACATCCTGGTTCGTGTATCAGTTATTCTAGTATCTTTTGACCGTAAAAATAAGTGAAAGAGCAGAAAATAAAACATAGACTGTGATTATTTTGTTGCTGTCATGAATACTCAAAGCAGTAGAATATTGAATTAAAGTTAATTGCCTTGGCATGGAATTGAAGGCCTAGAAAGTGAAAGTGCAGAATTCATTCATTTTTCTTACTGGATTTTGGGTGATAATTGCAGAATTAGGGAAAAATAGCCTGATTCTGAAAATGAATGACGGCTTTATTAAATTGAAGGAGAGTTTATCTACAATGCAACCTGAAGAAATTGGTGACTCTGTGTGTGCTCACACATGTGTGCAAGTTCAGATAGTCAGCATGCCAGTCAGATAGATTGTTATCAGTCAGTCCTTAACATCCCAGGACGCTCCTTCTATGGCTCTTGTACCTTGTGCCATACATATTAATCACTCTTTTCTTTTTCTGTCATTACAGTTCTGTTTTTCTTTTCTTTTTTTATTAAGAAATTTTCTATTCATTTTACATACCAACCATTGATTCCCCTGTCCTTCCTTCTCCCCCCCCCCCCGCATTCCCCCCCCCAACTCATGCACCATTCCAACCTCCTCCAAGGCAAGGTCTCCCATGGGGAATCTGCAGTTTTGTTCCCCCCCCATAACAATGAATTAATTTATTTTTGACAATTTCGTACTAAATGTCAAGAGGTTACTATTGTTCAATATTATTGTACTATTATAAAGCTTTATCATAATGTATTTACCTATAATGAGTTTTATGCTGATTTAAATATTTGGGCTCTAGAGAAATCTGTGATGAACATCTCATAAAGATTATATACCTTCACTTTCCTTAGATGGATCTAAAAGAGGATCATAAGATGTTTAACTTCACAGAAACACTAAAAGTTTCTGAAATAATCATCCCATTTTTCAATGTCACTGGTAACACAGAAGTGTCTCTGGGAGCACAGAGTCTCGCTGATATTTGGTAGTGTCAGTCTTTGTCCCAGTGGGTTTTAAATATCTGACCTTTTAAAATATTTATTTATTTTATGTGTATTAATGTTTTGTCTGCATGTGAGTCTGTGTATCATTTGTTTGCCTAGTGCCTATGGAGGCCAAAGAAAAGGGCACTGGGTCCCCTGGAAGTGGCATTGTAGATGTTTGTTAGCTACCTTTTGGGTACAGAAACTCAAACCTGAGTCATCTGGAAGAGCAACCAGTGCTCTTAACTGCTGAGCTACCTCTTCATCCCCTTATTTTGCTTTGTTGTAAAATAAATTGTTTTTCTTAAAAAGCTTCTAAGTCTCTTATTATCTTTTTTTGTTTATCATTTCTTATTATAGACATAAAATATGTGATATTATATATATATATATACTTTTATGTATAGCACTATATTTCATATTACTATGCACACATTAAAGGATATAATTCCAAATAAGTGTATGAAATGTTTTCTCTCAGCTTGTGTCATGATTTTTGCTGTTGTTGTTTTCTTTATTTCACTTTTTACTTGTGATTGTAGATTGACCTTGAACTCACAATCCACCTGTGCTTCTTGAATAATGGCACTCCATCTTGCATTCCGTCCTCAGAAAATTGCTTTTCTTTTCTTTTTTGAAGTTTTTTCTTCTTTATTCTGTTCTTCTGACTGAAAGCTAAGAACTAGTTTAGCTGAAAAATTTTCTTAAAGAAATGTTTCTGAAGTATATACGTTTCAAATTTGAGAATGTCAAACTCTTTATTTTCATTTTTATTTTTAGTAGTTTTGCTTTCTTAAAAATAATTATTTCTCAAAAGTATAAAGATATTTTATACTCATATCCAAGGAGTTTATAATTTTAGTGCTTTAAGTTCAATTTTTTAATTCAAATTAACAGTTGTGCATAATGCAACACCAAGATCTAGTATTTTTCCATACATTTCTCTAAAAAAAACTGTTGTAGGAAAGACATGTGTTTCTTCAAGTAATTTTGTGCTATTATCAAATGTCAATTCATTGTATACCTGAGGATCTGCCAAGGTACTCTGTCCAGCGGTCAGATTACCCACATCATTGTGATACCACACCGCCACAACTTGTATAGCATTATGTCAATTCTTACTATAGCTTTCCCCCCAAACTTTGCTCTTCTTTCTCATTCTAAATTAGATATTGCAGATCGTTCGCATTTCCATGCACTTTTTAATTTAATTTTACAGAAATTTGAGTCTCCCATTATTTTGACTAGGATTAGAGATCAATTTTGTAAAACTGGACATCATTACAATATTGGGACTTTCTGTTTATGAGCTTGGACCAACTTCCATTTTATTTGTCTTGTCATTAACTAACTTGAACTAATTAATGAGTATTTTACTATTGGAATCATTCATGTTTTGGTTTAATATAGTCTACTGATGCCACTTAACGAGGTAATTTTAAGTTTCTTGTTTTAAATTTTCTTGGGTCAAAATATTTAAAAGAATGGCATGACAGAGAAACCCTGTCTCAAAAAACCAAAAAAAAAAAAAAAAAATGGCATGACAAGTGATGACTCATACAAATTTCCAATAATAGGGATTATTGACTTCAGGTGTTTCAGGAAATACTCAGTGAAAAGCATAACATTATTTATAAAGACAGTATAAACTTTACAGGTCGAAGGAAGTCATGAAGATTCATTAAATGAATCCACGGTGAACATTCTGTAAGTCAATGAGCCTATTCCATCAAAGATTAGTATTGTGAAATGCAAGAAAAGCCAAGGTTCAAGGAAACTAAGAGTACACTACAATAAATGGTAATGTGATAAAAATTTAATCCTCTTAATTTAATCCTTTTAAAACATTTGAAAAATCAAATGTTTTAAAAGATAATATATGGATGGTTGCAAAATTTAAAGGTACTAGTATGATTGTCTCAGTTTTCAAATGTCTCTTTTGAAGTAGTTAGATGAGCTAATTTCATTAATATTAGCAAATAAAAAATTAAAATATTTAAAGATAAGAGATCATCATATCTGCAAGTAAATATAATTGGCTAATCAAAATAAAGAATAAATTTTAAAAAAACGTATACACATATACAACCACTGTGGAAAAAGAACAACAAATGCAGTAGTTTTTACATTAATGTCTTTGAAGACCTTATGTGCATTCATATCATTGCCATATTTTGTCAACTCGTTTGTAGGTATATATAGTTTTAAGGACTTCTAATTAAACTGATGGTAGCAAAATTAAATATGTGGGTTATTTTTTCGTGTAATTTCCCAATGGCCTGTTTGTTGTTATTTGAAAATAGTGGTAAATGTTATGTTTTAATTGCCAAATGTTTCTCTCACATCTGGATTTGTTTTTCTTTGCTTAAAGGTAGGATAATGTCCCTGTACTAAAAGGTTAAGGATAATATAATGTAGAAGAAACACCAAGCCTGTGAAGAATTTTATGTGCTGCTCTTTCTATGGTGCATTTTCAAAATAGAACTCAAAATTAAAAATAATCCTGACTGAAAGTGTGGCTGTGGTGGTATTGTGTTCCCCAAAATATTGTGCACCCTAACAAACTTATCTGGGGTCAGAGACAGAACAGCCACTAGATACAAAGTCTAGAAAATGGTGGCACTCACACTTTTAATCCTAGCACTCAAGAGGTAGAAATCCATCTGGATCTCTGTGAGTTCAAGGCCACATTGGAAACCGCCAGGCAAGGTGACACACGCCTTTAATCCCAGGGAGTGGTGGTAGAAAGCAGAAAGGTATATAAGGCATGAGGACCAGAAACTAGAAGCATTTGGCCTGGTTAAGCATTTGGCTGGTTAAGCTTTCAGGCTTCTAACAGCAGTTCAGCTGAGACCCATTCTGGATGAGGATTCAGAGGCCTCTAGTCTGAGAAAACAAGACCAGCTGAGGATCTGGCGAGGTGAGGTAGCTTTGGCTTGTTCTGGTTCTCTGATCTTCCAGTTCACCCCAATACCTGGCTCAGGTTTGATTTTATTAATAAGAACTTTTAAGATTCCTGCTACATGTGGCTATTGTTTTTTTTCTCCCACATCTTAGCTAATTAAAAGGATAAACAGTTTTGAGCTAAAAATTTGACAACAAACAATAATGTATGTTCCAAACTATGAAAAAAGTGTAATGTATTTATTAGTCAGCTTTTTTGTTCCATGAACTTTTACTTAGCAAATACTGAGTCAAAGGGGTACCATAAATCAACATGAAATTAGATGTGAGGAAGGTACAACTTCCAAGACATCCATTTATTTTCTTTACATTCTTTAGGTAACATTTCCAGTATATAAAATGGCTCCAACAACCAAGGCTAATTTAAAAGGAAAAGTCAGTGGAATCTAGAAGAGAAGGAGAATATTTATAACTACTGTAATTCATGGGGATTTCTTTTCTTTTTTTCTTTTTCTTTTTTTAGATTGTAGCTGAGAAGGTGAATTTGTCTATAACCTCAGTTGTCACAACAAAACTCTTTTTGTTTATTTGTTTGTTTGTTTGTCTTTCCCTGACATGACAAAAACACAACTACCATAATAATGCTAGCCCCACCACTTTAGCTTAACATTTCTCTGGAAAACAATTTCATTTGGTCTCATTTGGATCATTCGATGTCTCCACTTTCCTCCTGAATATGGAAGAGATTAATTTCTATGTGAGCTCACTAGAATGAGGAAATTGACTCTCTATTGCAAAATATTAATTTGTTAATTCATGCTTAATTGTTTTTCTTAGAAAGCAGGCAATTCTTTTCTTGCATGCCAGTAGCCTCGACTTTCCTGGGAATGCCTCTCCTACTTAAAACACATCTTTCATAAACAAGTTTCATATTGCAAGAACAATGTTTTCACCGTGTTAAAATATCAACTTTGAATACAGTCAGAACCTGGTCAAGAACCGAAGAAAAAGAAGACTACACATGCTCCATGCACACCCTCACTTTAATGGAGTCTGAGATAAAGATCCTGTTGAAAATCAAAGATATTCTTTAACAGAGGGTTGGCATTCTCAATGAACTCAATCTTTTTACCTTAAGTCTATTGCTGTTCTCCTCACTCACAATGGTTCACAAAATGGTTAGGGTTAATTCCCTTTACTAAGAACCATCAACATGGTATTTACAGAGGGATTCATTTGAAGTCTTATTTCAAAGAGGTCAGCAGGTGCACTGCATGCTTTAGAGGAATTCTGACTCATTTCTCCAGATTGCTAGATACTGTCTTTGTCTACACAGTAAGCATTTTAGGCATTGCAAGAATGAGAGGCTACATTTTTTTT
>CABHPQ010163113.1:0-32881 GCA_902168405.1 Peromyscus aztecus | reverse complement strand
TACTTCATAGTTTCATACCTTATCTTAAGATAGAGTGATAAACCTACCTTTGAGCAATTACTTTCAATTTCCCTTGAAGGTATTCACTAAAAGGATCCCCTTAGAAATAGCCATTTCTGTCCAATGGCTTTATACACCCCCTCCGGCATGTTGAAGGTGTCCCTGGAGATAATGAACTCCATTTGCAAAGGCAGACCATAAAAGAGTGATGTGATTTATTTAGGCCTTGACAATGTCCAGAGGGAAAGGCTGCCAGTCAGCTGCCACACACAACCATAGAAAAAATCTAAAAAATTCTCTCTGGAGTACCTAGCTCAGAGCTGTGCTCTGATGACTCTAGGAGAAAATTAATTCTAAATGTCCTCTTAATTGCTAAATTGATTAATAACCTGAAGTCTTTCTGAGCATGATTACATATCAGGGCCCAACATCCCCTGAGTGCACTCCTGGGCCACGTCAATCAAAAGGAATCACATCTCCATTCAACGGCCTCCTCACTCAGTGATGAAAACAAGCATGTCCTTTGCTGGGCTCTATGAATCAAAATCAGCCATCTTTCTTTTGTTCATGCAATAGCTCTAGTTCATATGAACCTGCAAGGTTGTTATCAGCCTCTTTTTACACATGAAAGAAAGGATAGATGATTTTGCCAAGGCCACACAACCATAAGAGTACCACATGGTTTATATGTTGAGAGTACCATAAGGCTCACATCCTTCTCCTAGAGTTAAGCTACCTCAGACTTTATGCATGAATTAGGTTTATAATTTGAGTTACTTAGCTTGTCACCAAATTCCCATGGTCTTAGCCTGCTGTGGAGAACTAGACAATAGGTTCAAGATCCAGCTCTCAAGTGAGTATCAGGTCTCAGACATTCTCTTCTAGTTAAAGGAAGAACAGACACTTTTCATAATGCCAAACACAAACTCCCTTTTGGCTGAGGAAGATCTTGAGCTTTTGGATCTTCTCATTCTCTACTTCTTGAGTCTGGGATTACAGGTGTGTATCAACATACCCTGCTTAGGCAGTGCTGGGATTCCAGCCTACAGCTTTGGGAATGTCAGCGTGTTGCATAAGCACTCTGCCAACTGAGCTATGCACTGTAGCAAGCTTTGTTGTCAGCTGCCAGCTCCCCAATAATGACAGGGCGACTTCTTATCAGCCATGAAAGCTTGGCCTTAGCTTAGGCTTGTCCCACTAGCTCTTATAACTTAAGTTAACCCATTTACCTAATTCTATGTTTCGACTCATGGCTTTTTACCTTTCTTTTATTCTCTATATTTGACTTCCTCCATATCTCATTGGTGTCTGATGCAGGCCTAGATTCATCTCCTACTTCCTTCCTCAAACTTATACACTTTATACCTCTTTTTTTGAGTTTCTTTTTTGTATTTGTTAACAAGGAAAATTGTAACTATAACTATCTCATCTTCAACTCCATCAGAGACCCAAGAAGGATATAATATTACCTGAGTAAATGTAAATGCAGAGCAAACAAATTCCAAAACTATAGAAATGACAGAAGCAGCTGGCTGCCTAGACAGTTACCAAAGGTTCCTCTGTAACATTGTGGCATCCATCTTTGGCCTACAGGCCTAGAATATCTGACAGACTTTTCTGCGAAGCAAAAATTTTGAAGGACTGTTCTACCTTGTCTTGGCAATGCTTGGCAGTCACCTTTGTGTCCTGCTTGTTCAATTTGGACAGCAACTCTCAGCAGTTGAGGCAAGGGCAGTTTCTTAACCAGGGGATAACTTTGCCACAACAAAAGCAAACTCCATATGGAGGTTCTTTGATGGTCATCATCTTTTTCTTGAAGTAAATTGGTGTTTCCAGGAGCAGACATGTCTCACAGTCATATTCTGTAGGTCTCTGAAGTGTTTGAAGATTACCTATCTATCTAAACTATATCTCTGTTTTACCTTGAAAACATACCTAACATAACTACAAGTTTGATTATTATAGATGACTAACTACTAACCTGTTTTTCTTAGTTATATACTACATTTTTAAATGACCTTCATAGATACAATACCTTAAACAAGAATAGAAACATATATATATATATATATAATAACAAAAATAACCTTACATTTGACATTTGTGTCAATATACAAAATCCATACCAATATAAACTATTTGAGATTAATAGTTTTTTTTTTTTAGCTTAAAGTAGATTCAATAATCTACCCATTATCCTATCCTTTCTGTATCCCCCCTCTCATTTTTTTTGAGAAAGAGATTTCTGAATCCAACCTCCCTTGCTTAGTTTCCTCCCTTAACATGAACAGTAACAATTTGCAACCAACCACCCTCATTGGTGGCAAACATTCATAACCCACCAAATGACCAAAAACCACCTGCCCCACCTCTTGGGAATGTGGGTGTCGTGTTCTTTAGACTTCTTTTTGTTGTCTGGGTGTGGTGATATTGTGTTCCCCAAAATGTTGTGCACCCTAATAAACTTGTCTGGGGTCAGAGAACAGAACAGCTACTAGATATAGAGGCGAGAAAATGGTGTCACACACACCTTTAATCCTAGCATTCCAAGGGCAGAGATCTGTCTGGATCTCTGTGAGTTCAAAGCCGCACTGGAAACAACCAGGCATTGTGACACATGCCTTTAATCCCAGGAAGTGATGGCAGGAAGCAGAAAGGTATATAAGACATGAGGACCAGGAACTAGAGCTGATTAAGCTTTTAGGCTTTTGAGCAACAGTTCAGCTGAGACTCATTATGGAGGCTTCCAGTCTGAGGAATCAGGATCAGCTGAGGAATTGGCAAGGTGAAGTGGCTGTGGCTTGTTCTGCTTCTCTGATCTTCCAGCATTCACTCTAGTAACTGGCACTGGGTTTGTTTTTATTAATAAGACCTTTTAAGATTCATGCTACATCTGGGGGCAATGACATCTTTAGGGGACCCTGCGAAAATTGGGATAATAGTCACATCCTGGGAGAGCTAGCTGTATTATTTGTTGCTAGTCTCTGTATAATGGGCAGGGCTTATCTGAAGTCCTGGCTGGAGTAATACATGAGGCTGGACAATCATAGCTAGTAGCTTTGAAAATGTTCTGGATGTAGATTTTGAGGAAACTGTAGCAGAGGCATTCTGAGAGGCTGGATCACCTGGGTAACTTGTCTTCGTTGGTGTTTGGTCCTTTTATTCTTTCTGAAAACACACAAACTTTTAAATGTAACATATATATCTGTATTAACACAAGTATGGAATGTGTAGTGTGCACAAGTCAAAGATGATTTTTTTGTTTTATGTTTGAGCAGGTAAAAGGCATCTGTCAACTTTATAAGTCTGTTTGGACTGTATAACCCAATCAAGGATGGCATGTAATAATAAATCATGAGGACTCTGTAGCCAACAAGATTTACCATGTCTCACCCAGTCTCAGAGCTGTTCCCATGTCAAGGGATCAGCTTATATATCACCCATCCTGTAGTCTTTCTTGGCTTTTCCCCTCATGTCTGCAGCCAAGATCCTCAGGAGGTCTACCCCAGTCAAATCTGACCTTTATTAATTTTGAAGAGAACCATAACTTTTTGTTTCCTGGGGAAACAAAGGCATAACCTCTCCCCTAACACATTTTCTGACTTTTATTTTGAAATTAAGATATTTTAAATATATATATAGGTTGGTTTAATTTAGCAATTTCCATAACCCAATGTGTCTCAGTAGTTATTGTTTTTCATACATTAGCATTAAAAAATTCAAAGTCAACAAAGCACCATACAGGATCCAGGTACTCTATGTATTTTCCATCTTTATGTGGCTTATTCTTTTTATATTATTTTTTTTAAAAAACTTTAATTTTTAAACTATTTTTTTCTGTGACTATCTCTATCCATTTTCTTTTCTTTTAACATCTAGGCACATTTTAAAACAGACTATATCTGCTAAAAGGTTTTCTCGGTTAGGACCTGACTTTACTAAGCTCCTGCAGTCTCAAACTTGTAGCATTCTCTGACATGTGAGGAAAACCTTAAACTGCTAGGCTGCTGCTGCATAGCTCTGGTGTCTGGCTCTGCCCCTCAGTTCCCTGAGAGCCTAGCCACATGCCAGTGGTTGCACTGACTGCATGCTGCTTGAGTACTCTGCTGCACAGCAGAGCCTCTTAAAAGAGCAGATCCTCCATAGGCTGTGAGCAGTGGGCTCCATGATGTGCCCCACATTGGGTGCCATTTGTAGCAAGTTTTGTTGTCAGCTGCCAGCTCAAAAATAATGTGACACGGAGACTTCTTATCAACTATGAAAGCTTGGCCTTAGCTTAAGTTTTCCCCACCAGTTCTTAGAACTTAAATTAACTCATTTATATTAATTTATGCTTTGTCTCATGGCTTTTTACAGTTCTTTCATTCTGTATATCTGACTCACTCCATGTCTCGTTGGTGTCTGATGCAGGCCTGGATTCATCTCCTACTTCCTTTTCTCTGCCTGGAAGTCCCACCTATACCTCTTGCCTAGCTATTGGCCTTTCAGGTCTTCATTAAACCAATCACAGTAATATATCTTCACACAGTGTACAAATATCCCACAACAATGTACCCAGTTCCCAAAACTTCATCCTTTTTATTTAAGCTGTTATTTAACTATTTACACTACTATATTTACACTAATTGCTACTAATTGGCATTGCTAACCAGTTAGTTCTTTAATTTTTTCAGTCCTGGGGATCAAACCCAGGGCCATGTGCATGCTACGCCAGTGCTCAACCCCAGAGCCCTTCAACTGCTTTTCTCTAGCTTTCCCCTTACTCACTTTGGGGGGCCACATTGGATAACATGGAGTATCTTTCCTGTTACAGAAATTAAATGGCAGAGAATGAGATTGCGGTTGTGTCTTCCTTGTTCATGCTTTGACCTAGGAAGCAGTTAGAGTTTTCAAAAGATTATTGATCTCTTGTTTACTTTCAGTAGCCAGTACAAGATTGAGAGTTTGCTTGTTTGTTTGTTTGTTTGTTTGTTTTGGTTTTGGTTTTTTTGAGACAGGGTTTTTCTGTGTAACAGCCCTGGGTGTCCTGGAACTCGCTCTGTAGAACAGGCTGGCCTTGAACTCATAGAGCTCCACCTGCCTCTGTCCCCTGAGTGCTGGTATTAAAGGCATGTGCCACCACTGCCCAGCTAAGATTGAGGTTTTAATATCCCTTATTTAGCCTTGACTTGATGGATATGAAAAGAGTACAGACCCCTGGATGCTGATGTTCAAGCAAAAACCCATGTTTTGATAACATCTCAAGATTCACTGTAGACAGGGATTATTTTCTGACCAAAGTGACATTATAAACATTTAAAATTTTAAAACAATATAGATATTATAGTTAGACCATTCTGATTCCTTTAATTATGTTTTTATATTTTCATGATTTCCCTATTAGACACCCCTGCTCAGAAAAAAACAAAACAAAACAAAACAAAACAAAAAAAACAACAACAAAAAAAAACCAAGATGGACCAGTTCCTCAGGAAAAATTCTTTCTTTCTCTGCAAGTACCTCTCTAGCCTTTCTTCATGCTGAAGTGCAATGGCCTCCACACAGGTGAGAGTTCTGGTCAGCTACCTAAAAATCATCAAAAATGCTGCCTGTTCATCTGCTTTCCAAATGGACCTCTTCCCTTTCATCAATAAAGAATACCAGTATCCCAGGATCTCTCAATTGAATATAATATTGATACGTCTGCTCATCAGCAGCTACCAAAAGTAGTACTTGTGAGAGGTTATTTGAAGAACGTGGAACTTACCCATTTCATCAAAGTTTTAAACTTTTATTATTTGAGGTAGACACCCAGTTCTATTCTAAGTCATATCAACCACTGCATTTGAGACATTTCAAAGCAAACTTGGTATAGTAATGGAGCAAGTCCTGAATCTGCACAAAGGACTAAGGTTTCTTTTGGGAAACAATCCCAAGCATGGTCAAAAAGCATTGTGAGAGGGGAAGAAGCAAGAGTATGTCTGAATATAGCTTGTTGAACAGAAGCAAGGATATTCTTTGGGTTTGTGCAGAATATTCTTTGGGTTTGTTCCCTCCAAAGAAGGAAGAAAGAAAGTATCATGTAAAAATCAAGAGCTGATCATTAAAATCATGATCAACTAGGCCAGGCGGTGGTGGCGCACGCCTTTAATCCCAGCACTCGGGAGGCAGAGGCAGGTGGATCTTTGTGAGTTCGAGGCCAGCCTGGTCTACAGAGCGAGATCCAGGAAAGGTACAAAGCTACACAGAGAAACCCTGTCTCGAAAAACCAAAACCAAACCAAACCAAACCAAACCAAAACAAAAATCATGATCAACTAAATAATCAAAGAATAAATAAAATATCTTAAAAAGAATAAAATCTTGACCAGTTGATCAGGGTGGTGTGCACCTGTACTCCTAGTTACTCAGGCTGAGGCAGAGGGATTATTGGAGCCCAAGAATTTGAGACTGTATTCGGGCTACATACCGAGAACCCTCCCCCATCCCCAATACACACACATACTTCAAAATAAACAAACAAAACCCACCATCATTATAGAGACACGGGACTGTATGTAAGTGGAGAGAAGCATTTTCTCCATTTTAGTTGGGAACCCAGTGGGATGTTCTGAGTGACTGTGAGAATTCCACAATCTGAACTGTGAGGGGAAGGGTGACCATGATGCTGATCCCTTTTGCTTTTACCCTGTGAGGATGCCAATGCCAGGAAGAAGAGGCAATTGACCTGAAAGTTAGGACAAGTTATTTAAGGCAGCTATCAGGGGCCTGGTGAATGTAGTGGGTAACCATACCAGCTTTGATCTGGTAGTTCCAGCCCCCATTGAGGCTTTGGTAACTGTCACACCTACAAGGCGGGGCCAAGAGAGGACCCTGAAGACCCGAGATCCGGTGCACCAGCTCTTGGTTCCTGGACCATGGATGCTGAAGGCAGACCGAGCAGAGTTCTCCAGAGAACACTGCCAGAATGCACCTTTCCCAGACCCTGTAGCCTATTCCTTCACTTGTAAGTTACCCCACAAAATAAACCTCCCTCTTAACTACATGGAGTGGCCTTAATAATTTCACCAATAGGTGAATGTGACAGGGTGGCTGGCTGGGCTGCCCAGTGAACACACTCCCTGGGTTCTCCCAGGTGTAATTATGGATGGACTTCACAGAGAACCTAGTGTTCTACTTTAGCAGGTTTGGGCAACAGCTAGGAGTGTGTGGAGTGATCTCTGATGTGACCAGAACAGAACAGCTCAGTTGACACTGTCTGCCTCCCTGCCTCCCAGTGGACTGCACTGTTTCATAGGATGCTAGGTGACATCTGGCAGCAGGTACCTGCATCTCCGGTCCACACACTGCTCTGCCTGCTGGGGCCGGTGCGGCCTACATACTTGGTAAACTGGAGATATCGGGAAACCGGAAGTATCGGCAAACTAATGCTTACGAAAGTGGATCCTCATCAAAGGCTGATGGGAATTGGTTAGCTCTCAACCAAGACTGACAGAAACCGGGCATGTGAACACCCCAGCTTGCTCTCCTGGATTGATCTTGAATCTGTTCTGGCACTCCCAGAATTTCCCAACACGAGGAGGCACTGGTTTCCCTTAGCACTAAGTAGCCTGATACTGCAGCTGTGGGGGCTCGTTTTCTTCTTCCACCTTGACTGTCTACTCTTCCACACATTTACTGAGGTTGGATCCCAAGCAGACAACTAATACTTCAATCTTTTCCCCAAGGCCTGCTTTTGGGGCAACCCCAAACCAAGATGGGTGGAGTGTGCTTGACTGAACTAAGGCAGCGTAAGGCCACTCTTTTGAATTCTGTTATTTTGCTCCCTCACATGAAATGTTTTTACTGAGTTGTTTTTTTTTTTAATGTTAATTCCTTTAACCCCCCCCCCCCACCCCCCCAGAGTAAATCACAGGGGTCTTGTTGCTGTAGGTAGTGACCCAAAGTCATGGTCAATTCCATCACTCAGTTCATTGTGAAAATTTTCTTCTAAAATGTACAGCTAGAAAAAAAATTAGCCTAATCCCCAAAACTGGCATATTTTTTTTTCTGTACCCAGGTAAAAAGAATGAGATACATGAGTGCTTTCTCTTTTTCTCCCTCTGTCTGTCTCTTGCTCCTTCCTCCCCTCTCCTCTCTCTCCTCCTACTCTCCCCGTCCCCCCATCTCCTTAGAGATTTGTCTTCTGAAAAGCCCAGAGGTCAATTGGGAGTCTAAGAAGAGAGAAAAATGCGTTTATCGCTTGCCTGTGTGCGCGTCTCTCCCTGCTCTCAACTTCACCTCGCGTCTGTTTGCTCTGGCTTGGTTACTTGTCTCCATTTCTACTGATCCTATTGCATTGTGCACATCTCTTTGCAAGCTGCTGCAAAGCTTCTGTGGAATTAGTAGGCATACAAATGAGGCGCTCAAGAGGCCCTCTTGGAGTGAATTAGGTTGGGTGCCAAGTCTGAGTGGCAATGTGACGGAAAGGGAGACGCAGGAGCCGTCCTTCAAGAGCATCTTTTTATTCACAGGGCAGTGTCTTTTGAACTTGCTGGGATGCGCAACAGCTTCTGCAAATGAAGTCTTATATGGAAACATACAGCAAGCAGATTAAAAAAGATGCCGCTGTGGCTGAGATGTGTGAGCTCGACCCAGGAGACTCCCCTTCCCACCCACCTTCCTCCTTGGGTCTAGCTCCTAAGCCTCTAAAGGGCACAGGAGAAGTACTGCTTTAAACCCCCCCTCAGGGCCTGGGCCTTCAGCACCATGGCAGTTTGGGGGCTGCAGCACTGCACAGGACGGTCCCAAAGAGGAATAGTTCATTTGCAGGGTATCTATCTGCCCACAGGCTGTGGGCTGCCCTCCTGTTTACCTTATCCCAGGCGCTAACCTTACAGGTCATGAACCAGCCTAGGGCAGGCTCATTCCCCAGCCACCTGTTTGTTGTTCTTATCCGTCCAGGTTCTCTCGGGCAGAGTGGACACGTCTCTCACATTCCTCTCTAAGCTGTGGGAAGAACGGGCCAGAGAAGGTTTGGGACAGAGGTGACAAGCTGGGACCTCAGTGGTGGTGGATAAACAGGCTTCAGGGGACGCATCTTTTCTGAAGATCCTGTTCTAAGCTTCCACGTTCCAACCTCCAGCCCTGTGCTGTGTGTCTAATAAGGAAACCTTTTTGACCTAGTCAGTTAAAAGTCCCAGCCCTTGCCTCATTACCGACAAGCCTAGCACTAAAGAGGTGAACGCTAGCGGCTTTCGCCGCCGCCGCCTTCAGCTTGGCAACTGCCCCTCAGGGTCTGTGCCTCAAAGCCCCAGCCTCTCAATGGGGCTGTGTTTTCAATCCTGGTTAAACAAAGCCCAGCGGTCTCCCTCCTGGGCTGAGAGCTCCATTCTCATCTTTCCATGGGGATTAGAGGCTGGCCTCTTGTTTGGGTGTCACTCCGCCTTTGAACTGCCGTGGCTTCGTCTGCTTTCAGGCTCAGCTTCCTGCCAGGAAGTGGATTTACCTGATTTGTGGTTATTCTCTCTGCAGGACGATGAGAGTCTCGATCTTCAGTACTCGCTCCTTTTCCTTTCTCGACAGCCAGCATTCCCGGCTACCTTCTGTTCCTTATTCCGACAAAAGTGAGGACTTCATAGATGGAGAGTGTCACTGATCAGGCTCAGGCCGGGAGTGTGGAGGCACGGGAGGTGGGGTTGCCACGGCTGCAGGAGAAGAAGATGCTGACTTAAGGGGGAGGCTGTGTTTTTCCTCAGGGCTCAGAAAGCCATGGAAAGTTCCAGAAAATGAAAAGGGGATATTATAAGACAGATCTGAATGCAAGTCTAAGGCCAGTCTTACCTTGTTGCTTTAAATGTGTGCTTCATGGATACAGCTCTCTCTCTCTCTCTCTCTCTCTCTCTCTCTCTCTCTCTCCCTCTTTCTCTGTATGTGTGTGCACCCATGCACTTCTACATGGATGGTCACACAGGGACAGGAAGGAGGCTGAACTTGAAGGATTAGGTACACTAACATCTCGCGGATGGCAGAGACATGACTCTTCTTGGAGGCTGTTGAGAGAGTGGACAGAAGAACCAAGAGAAATACCAGAGTATAACTAGGTGGACATCATAGCCAGTGCACACAGCACTTTTCCATTGGCTTCCATTATCATTATCATCATTATCATCCTATTTTTTCTAACAACTGGGGATGATGAGTTCTGGTGAGGGTCCACAATGGCTCAGAGTTCGGCAAATCCACTCAGGCCTTATCTGTGCAGAGTCATTCTTGTACACCTTTGTCGATCTCAGAAAGTGAAGCTACAAGGCTGCTATCTAACCCAAGGAGAGATGCTGTCTTTGGGTCAGGAAGGTTGTGTGTGTGTGTGTGTGTGTGTGTGTGTGTGTGTGTGTGTGTGTGTGCTGTTTCCACATTGCTGGGTGGAACAGAAAAGTGAATCCCCCCCAAATGGGAAGAGTCTGAGGTGAGATTAAGCCAGAGTCAGGTGTGTGGGTGAGAGAGAGGAAGGGTAGGGAGGTGAGGATGGGGTCAGGCAGCTAGACACTAAGAGCAGGGGACCTGAAGCCGGAGGGACAGCATAAGTGTGCAGACAGAGGCAAGAGAAAGTCCTTGTGGAGCTTTAGCAAAAGCCATCTTCCAGGGCCTAGCTTTCCCGGCGTGTGGGGTTCCTGGGCCCCAAAGGGCGCTGGCTGGGGCCCTGTCTGCCGCTCCCCTCACAAAGCCTGGGTTGTGCTCTTGGCCAGGCTGTGCCTCCCCACCACTGAGGTCCTGGCTGAGGCTGCTGCCCTGGGAGCCTCCCTTCCCAGCCAGAGGCCCCAGATTTGTACAAGTGCCAATGGCTAATGAGCAGCTCATTTGAATCCATGCAAAGTACCAGGGAGCAAGGAGACATGCTAATTAAAGTGATTGCTGTTCTTTAATTAAGCAATAATTCTCCCAAAGAGGGCATTATCATGCAAATAGAGCCCTCTCGGGTGAGGTAAGGGCTTTGGGCCACAGCTGAGGTCTGTTAATAAGGCCGCTGAGCTTTGGAGGGCAGGGATCCAGAATGCCCCATTGAGCTGGGTGATAGAGCAGGGGAAATAATGTCCCTGCACCAGGCTGTCCTTTGTCTGTCTAGGTTTGGCTGCGGAGATCTGGGAGGCAGGGACCCTGCATCCCCTGCTTTTCCCTTCCTCTCTACTCTTTGCCTTCTCTCCAAGAGACACAGAGCTGTGTGAGGTGGGTTTGGAGGAAAATGTCTAGCTTGGCCCTACATGTAATCAGTGCCCCAATTACCAGGGCATCAGAATGGAAAGGTCAAAATGAGATGGGAAAGGTGGCTTAGATGTTCACAAACATACAAGGTACTGTAAGAAGGGGAGACACTCTGAGCTAGTGTAGTAGTAGATAATGAAGAGGCAGACATCAGCCATCCATCTGGGTGACGGCGTGCAAGCTGCTGCCCCTCGCCACGATTCAGTCTCCTCACCTTTAGAATGGGCTGCTTACAGTGGCTCTGCACTGGTATGGGGTGGGCAAGTGAGCACCAACAGAATTGGCATTGAAAAGAGTGGCTGTCAACCTGGGGTGACACTTTACCCAAGAGGAGGGCTGCCAGGCAAAATATATTCTTATTTGCCGAATTTGACAACCTTAGTCTAAGAATAATGTTTAGAGAACTTTTGTCACAACTGGAGGAATGGGTACTGTTCACATCTGGTGGGTGGAGGCCAGCGATGCTACTGAACAGTCTACGGCGCACACTACAGCCTTCACAATAAATATTCTGTCCAAAAAAAGATAGTAGTGCTGAGTTGACAGGTTTTTACCTAAATGCTGCTTAATAAATCTGAGTTGAACTTAAAAGAGCTACTAAGATGGCTTAGCCAGTAAACACACTTACCACCAAGACTGGTGACCTGAGGTTGATCAATGGAACCCATATGGTAGGAGATCGGACTGCCACAAAGTTGTCATTGTCCTTTGACCTCTACACATGCATCAGAGCATGTGCTCCCCTCCCCCCAACAACATACATGAGCAATCAATAAATGCTCTAAAAAAAACACACTTATAAAGAGACTGTACCTTTTTGTAGCTGGATTATAGTACTGAAGTTCTAAATCTTCTGGGACCAGCTTTAAGGCAATTCTCTTTGCTCAACAAGAAGAGTTTGGGTTGTGATTGCATTTTAATAGCTGAATAAACAGGGCATAGGTGGTACTGGGAGTCCCACACAAGAAGCAGGACAGAGACAAGCTGGAAGGCTGGAAAGATGGCTCAGCAGTTAAGTGCATGTACTGCCCTTCCAGAGGACCTCGCTTCAGTTCCTAGTACCAGTGACAGGCAACTCACACCAACCTGTAACTCCATTTGACAGGGAACCAACGCCTCTGGTCTTTGCAGGCATCTGGACTCACATGTACATACTCTCACATAGACACACAGATACACAGACACACAGTTACACACACACACACACTTAAAAGAGGGAATGCCCAGTCGTGGTGTGGATGTCTCTTGGCCTGTGGGTAAATGTGCACACACAGGAAAAAAAGGAGTGGTCAAACAGCTAACACTTGTATTGGGTTTGGATTCTCGTTCTAATAATAGCCCAAGAGGTGGGTATGGTTCTTAGCTCCAATTTGAAGATAAAGAATTAAGGCACAATGAAGGTTAGTTAAATGACTTGCCCAAAGTCACCTACTGACTTAGGGTTTCTATTGCTGTGATGAAACACCATAACCAAAAGCAAATTGGGGAGGAAAGGGTTTATTAGGTTTACACTTCAGCACTGCTGTTCATCACTGAAGGAAGTCAGGACAGGAACTTAAACAGGGCAGGGTCCTGGAGGCAGGAGCTGATACAGAGGCCATGGAGGAGTGCTGCTTACTGGCTTGCTTCCCATGGCTTGCTCAGCCACCTTCTTATAGAACCCAGGACCAGCAGCCCAGGGATGACACCACCCACCATAGGCTGGGCCCTCCCCCATGGATCACCAAATGAGAAAATCCCTTACAGCTGGATCTCAAGGAGGCATTTCCTCAACTGAGGCTCCTTCCTCTGATGACTCTAGCTTGTATCAAGTTGACATGAAAAAACCACCCAGTCCACCTACTGAGTTAAAACCAGGATTTCCACGGAGCCATAGACTTGATGTGTTGTCTTCAGGTAGCATCAAGGTCAGGCTAAAGGGCTCTGTCTCTTCCTAGCTGCTCACTGAATCTCCCAGTTGTGTCTGCTTTGGGAGACATCCACTCCCGGGGACCTTAATTCTCTCCATGGACAGCTAGAGGACGAAGGCAGAAGGGATTCACCACTAGGTCTGACCTCATTTGCTTAAGGTTGGCTGGGCTTCTTCACTGCTTCTGCAGTTTCCCTAGGGAGGTTTGGAGCATCTAGAATGGCCTTGGCCTTCCCAGCAGCACCACACAGCTTCATGTGCCTCAGGTGGAGCTCCTGCTTGGCTTGGGAGGTGGCAAAGGCAAAGTCAACAAACCGAGGGGGTAGCCGAGCCTCCTGCTCCCAGGGTTCTTAGCCCCTTGCAGTTTTCTGTTCAGTCCCTGCAAAATCGATGTTTTCTGTCACACGGAGAGGGAGATAGCATCCCATTAGACTACCAACTTAGCCCTGCCTCTGCCAGCCTCTCACTCTGCATTTGGCAGGGGGCAAGGAGTGTAGGGGAGAAAAACAGGACCCGGCTCTGTTTGCAAAGCATTTTCATCAGTCAAAAACTGCCAGGCTTGTGAATATTAAATAAACCCTGACTCATGGAGACATATACCTTGCTTGCTTTGCTGATCGGTGGGGCCACGGAGTTACGTTACTTTCCAAGTGACAGCTCTAACATTCTGCAGGCTTTCTCAAAAACTGTTCTGGCTTTTTCTGAACAAAGAACAATCCACAAAAACGCCCATGGTTTGCAATGCATAGGAGTCTGTTTACAGGACCACAGACAGCCCTCTCCTCGGTCAAAAGGGACTCGGTGAGATCATCCATTTAATTGCCTTCCACCTCCAGGTGGGGCTGGGTGGCCCAAAGGTCTTCCGCCAGAGGGTTTAGAGAGAGCGTGGCTCAAGTCTCAGGCCCTTATAGTGAGTTCCCTAAGGGCCAGCTCCGTTTTTTCCATTGCAGGATTTATAAGTGGGATTGAAATGAGAGCATGGAGCTGCCTGGCCAGGAACAAAGATTTTCAGTGTGTTTCAGTCACTACCCTAAGACACTATAATATAAGCCAGGCTCCCTTCTCCCCAACTCTAATGGGTCCTGAAATGAAGCAAGTCATCCAAGAACAATAACAGTAAGACTACAGCCAACATCAGCACAGAAATGACTTGAAGTTACTAGGTGCAAGGCAGTGTTCTACAACTCACAACAACTATGGGGCATGTACTGGGTGAGAATCCCTTACCTGACATGTTTTGGATTCGGGCATTTGCATATACATAATGAAGTATCTTGGCGATGGGACCCAAGTCTAAATATGTAGATCCTATGTTGTATACACAGCCTGAAGGCGATGTTATACAACCTGCAGTTTGCCTGTGTTTTGATTGTGAACTGTCATGTGAGGTTAGGTGTGCAATTATCCACTCATAGCATCATGGTGGCAATCAAAAAGTTTAGAATTTCTGGGTCATTTGGGACTTTTTGGATCAGAGACAATTACTCTGCACTATTGTTATTGACATTTTGCAGAGAAGAAAATGGTTTCCCTTTTCTTAACACAGGCAAGATGGGCACTCCGCTTCTCAGCTTCTCTTTGTAGGTTGTCCATCCCATCCTGCCTGTGAATGTCTTCAAGTAGCTTTTTCTGTGTCTACACCACAGCCAATGAGTGTTCTGAAATGTATTAGAATCAAAATGGAGTCACTTATGCCAAGCCCTAGCAAAACAGCCAGGAGATCATGAAGTGGGTGTAGAGGGGGGGTCTTCATGTATCCTTTCTTGATAATAGAAACTATCAAAAATATTCAGGGGGTAGGCAGAGAAATGGTTCAATGGGGAAAGGCTCTTGCTGCAAAGCCTGACCTCTGGGTTCAATCTCCAGGACCCACATGATAGAGAGAAAGGACCGACTCCTTCAAGTTGTTCTCAGACCTTGACAGGCACAGTGTAGCTTGTATCCTGCCATAAATAATAAATGAATGAATGAATGAATAAGAAAAGATTCTGCTAAAACCACAACACTGCACAAAGGCCACTACAGCCTTGCACACACACACACACAAACATTTCTGCAAAGACACCTGTTCAGCTACTGCCATTCATTCTATGCATTTTTGTGACAAAAGTATTTACAAGACCTCCCTTGGTTTGCCTTTAAAACCATTGTCCTCTTTTGCCCTAGGGTTTGCCTATGTGACTCATCCCTTCCCCTTTTTACCAGAGTCTGTCACTCATGGATTGCAACCCCTCTGTGACTCGCAAGCAATCTTCTTTAGAGAATCTCTCCAAGCCATTCATTTTAGTGTGACTTGGATAATGTTTACTTACAATGGTGTGCATCAGAGAGCCTCTTAATTGTTTTATAACTTGATAGGCTGAATGCACAGCGGCTAAGTGTGTGGATGCTGAAACTCAGCTGTCTGGGCTTGAGCCCAGCTCTCCACCCTAGCTGTGTCACTTTAGATAGACAACTAAGTCAGCCTCTCTGGGCTTGGTCTTTTTCATTTCTAAAGTAAAAATAACAAATGCCTAATTCTCAAAATTTTCGAAAATATGAAATAAATGTTTATGAAAAACGGTGGGCAGTGGTGGCACATGCCTTTAATCCCAGCACTTGGGAGGCAGAGCCAGGTGGGTCTCCGTGAGTTCGAGGCCAGCCTGGTCTACATAGCAAGTTCCAGGGTAGGCTCCAAAGCTACACAGAGAAACCCTGTCTCGAAAAACAAAAACAAACAGAAAGGAAGGAAGGAAGGAAGGAAGGAAGGAAGGAAGGAAGGAAGGAAGGAAGGAAGGAAGGAAGGAAGAGAAAAACGGCTCTGTGCCTGGTATTTAGTAGGTACTATGATAGTTTTTTGCTGCTTGCTTGCTTGGGATAGGGTCTTGGTATGTGGTCCAGGCAGGTTTGAAATTCATTCTATAGCCAGACTGGCCTTGAACTTGCAATCCTCCTTCCTCCACCTCTGAGTGCTGGGATTACAAGTGTAAGCCACCACATCTAGCTAGTTATGTACTTATCTCACCAAGAAGAGTAGGTGTGTCGCAAGAGAAGGTCTTGTACCTTCTACAGGTGTCATGCTAATGACAAATAGGGAGAGGTTTGATAAACACTTGTCTGAGTATTGGGCTGCTAAAAAAAGTGGTGGTGGGCCATATATTCTAAACCCTCTTAGAACAACAAGAAAATACGAAAGGGCCCTAGAAACACTACTTTTTGCTCGACAATATCTTAAGCATAATAGGTGATTCATGGATGACAATAACTATTCTCTCTCTCTCTCTCTCTCTCTCTCTTTGGTTTTTCGAGACAGAGTTTCTCTGTGTAGTTTTGGTGTCTGTTCTGGATCTTGCTCTGTAGACCAGGCTGGCCTCGAACTCACAGAGACCTGCCTGGCTCTGCCTCCTGAGTGCTGGGATTAAAGGCATGTGCCACCACCGCCGGCCTCTATTTTTCTTTTTAATGAATAATTTTTTAATTTGTATGGATGTTTTGCCTACATGTATGTCTGTGTATCACATGTGTGCCTTGTGCCTGTGGAGAACAGAAGAGGGCATCAGCTCTCCTGGAAATGGAGTTACAGGTGTTTGTGGGGTGACATGTGTGTGCTGGGAAAGAACAAACAGTACTCTTAGCTTTTGAGCTACCTCTCCACACCATGAATAATCTATACTTAAAATTACTAGCAATTTGACCAAAAGCAAAAACTATGGTGATTTCCAGGCTTTAAAGGTAGTTGAAAACGGAATATGTAGAATATGAAGGAGTGTTGCCTTCTTAGGGCTTGGGGCGCAGCTTGTTGAGAAGCAGGACTGTCTGAGCAATTTTGTGGAAAGCCTTAGAGTAGAAGTCTGTACCCATCTAGACACTGGAGAAAAACACAAAGCCACATTTCAGATAGCAGCTGCTAATATTGCCAGAGAAGCCAGGAATGGCCACTCTTCTGGAAACCTCTGTCCACAGACAGGAATTCAGATGAGATGAACATCCTAAAGAGGCTCTGAAACACTGGGATTAAGGATGATGAAGCCAGACTTCTGCATCCGGAAAGGACCATCAATATTGTATGTCTGGAGAGGCAGACACTAACACGTGAGAGAGAACAGGTAAGGCCTTCCAAAGTATAGCCAATCTTCTCTAAGCCATCCTCACTTACAGAGGCAGGAGACTGGACCTGATGCTCTCCGCAAGACACAGCTCCCGATGGTTGGTAAACAATTAAAATCCTCTCACTCTGGAATGAAGTCCCATGTCCCAACCTTTTGTGTCTTTAGTTTCTTTGGGGCTTAGCTCATTACTCCCCCCACCTCCTTCCTTCTAAAGTTAGGGCCCCTCTGCCTTCCAGGAAGAATGTTGAGCACATTCTTCTCAGGCACAGCCCCTTTTAATCAAGGTGGAAGCCCTTTGTGAGGGGCCAAGAGAAGTTTGGCTGCAAGAGGAAGGAATTGGCTCAGTGTTGAACTCCTGACAGATCCATGAAATGAATACCACATAGGAGTGGGATAGAGGTGGGGGAGGCGGGTGGGAGTCTCAGAAGGAATGAGGAGCATGTGGGCGGGTCTTCTCCCGCCCCTCCCACTCTGGGGTCCTTCTCACAGGCAGGATCTCTCACTTCTGCCCCTGGAGCACTGCTGGTCCTTAGGGAGGCTTTAGGGCAAGCTGTGAAAGTATCATGGCCTTCAAATGTAGGCAGCACAGAGTGCCAAAGGAGTGCTGTGGTCTGAAAGGTGGAGAGACAGGAGGTCTCCATCCAGGGATCCGCTGCAGCTGCTGGATTTATTTACTCCTACAGTGATGTACATCTCCTTGGATGCTAGCAGATCACGTTGTAAAGCCGTTAGCAGTTTCATAACCTTAAATTCCTTTATCTGAGCCGGCTCAGTTAGAAAACAGGCTGAAAAGCCTGCAGCCAATTCACAGCCCTCTCCTGGAGAAATCTGGCTCCACAACACTCCCTCATTAAAGCAGACCCTGGAATGATACCATCATGAGGAGCGGATTGGAAGAGGCGAGGGGATGTCTATTCTCAATTTCTGCCACTTCCTGTAAACTTCCCTTAGTTAAGTGCCTAAAGTCCATGTGTGCACATGTATGTACTGTGTGTGTGTTATGTGTGTATGCACGCACAGTCTTCCTCCTTACTTCCCTTCCTCTAGCGTGAATGTGAGCAGAAAGGATGTATTCCAAGCCACAGTAAAATGTAGTCCATTTGGTTTTCTGTAGCAAAATACCTGAGACTACATGTGTGGTATGGTAGTGCACACCTGTGATCATAGTACTAAAGAGGTTGAGCAGGGAGGATCCGGATGGAGGAAGATCAGGAGTCTGAATCTAGTTTGGGCTATGTATAGTAATATCAAGTCTCAACACACATGCATGCATGAAAACTCAACATAGATGTCAGTTTTCAAACCAAATTTACTCCTCACAGTCCAAGCTTGGGAGGTCCAAGAATAATACACCAGCTTCAAAGATGGTACCTTATATTTCCTCCTTACTTGGTGGTAGGAAAAAGATCACTTGAACTTTTTTTTTTTTTAAGTAAGAGTACTAATCCCATTCATCCATTCATGAGACAGTAGAGGCCTCACAGCTTCACATTGATATCAGGTACCAACATGAATTTCTGGGGACACTAACATTCAAACCACAAAGAAGAGGACACTGAGTTGGGGAGTCAATAGCTTCACTAGCTTCTGGGGTCTTCCACCTCTGCCCCTGAGGAGAGAGTCTTAAATTCTCACAGTATCCCCTCACAGCCCATGCTCCTCACATGTCCATTCTCTCACCAGCCTCCAGGAAAGCTGTATGGCGAGAAGGAGGTGTTAAGTTAGCAACGTAACACTTCCATTTCTCCAGGAAAACAGGACTCCAAGAAAGTCCATGACTGGACTGATAGTTCCTGGGGAACAGGCTGGTAGTGAGCAAGCTGCTCAAGGAGCTGGTTGGAGAAGAGGAAACAAAACTGGGAAGTGATGGGCTGGCTGGAGGGAATGTTGCTGGGGGAAGACCCAAGCGCCTGACTGGGAGCTCTATTTCCTTTAAGGGTTCTTGGCACTGCTATAATCTGTAGGTACTTTTAACTCACATCTGAAGAAGAGATAGTTGCTTAAGTCATGTAAAAGCACAATGGATGGTAGAGATTCATGAGGCATCCTTGTCTTTTTATATGTGTTCCTTTTGTTTATCAGCACTTAAATAATGCTTGCCATGCATCAATCGTATCCAATCTGCACAACTACCATCTACGTCCTCTATGGATAAATATTGCTAAATAGAGCAAACATACATAGTATTAATTTTTTTTTTAACCACAAGTGATGATGGTGGTAATGGTAAAACTTTGGCAATTTTTATTATTTATTATAAACTTCTTAATGTCTTACTTTATTATTGATTGCATCTGGGCAAAGTGATTCAGAAGCATCCTTACACTTCGTTCCCAGAACAGTTATAGAGGGCCATACTATTTCACAGATGAGCATACCAAAGCGCAAAGCATGTAAAGGGACTTGTCCAAGATGTAATTTAGTTTTAATGACATTCTTTGCTTCCAAACTAAGAAGTATTCACAATGACTTAGAAACTGATTATTCAGATCAAGCTGTGAGTAGTCAGAGCAATTGTGTATAGAGTGCCTGATACACCCATGTGGTACACCTGCAGTCCTCAGAACATGCTGTCAACCTACCGTGTATTTATTCCCATTTTGCTGACAAGAAACTTGCTTGAGGAAGTACAGTAAATGGTGGGCCCGCTGGAAGATCTCTGCTACCCCCAGGGTTAGTAGGGTCAGTACTGCCTTAGATGGTAGATGTCCTGGGGGCCTTACAATCAAATTCTCTAAGCAGAGCTAAGACATATCAAAATCCAAAATCATGTTGGCCCAACCTACACTGGAGCCATTGTGGCTGCAGGAATTTTCTCTGACAATGCCAGCCCCTCAGAGACCTTAATATACTGTAGCTCATTTTCTTTTTTGGGAGGGAAGAAGGGAAATTCTACCGCAGAGACTAAGGGGTTGGCCCAAGTCCACACAGCAGACAGGAGGATAATGAGGGAGCCAGGAATACATTATACCAGACAGGTTTCCCAATTCTCCGCTTGGTGCTTTTTCTATGAGACCATCCAGCCTCAAGTAACTCATTCGTTAGCTGCCTATCTTTGGCAAATATGCCCAATTCCTTGCCATTCTCTTTCAGGCCCTTTGCTTTCTTTCATATTTCAGACAGGGGCTCCTTTGCTGAACATTCTGAGTGACATGGAAGGTGGCATCCGCGTCTGTTCAGCCCCAGGCTTGGTTAGGGACCTGTCTTTCTCTTTCCTGTAAAATGATCTGCACATTCTTTGCTAGTGCAAAGGAGACGTGGAAAGTCATTTTCTCCAACCTGCTGTATGGGTGAATTAATCTACTTTTACAAACCCATAACAGCGTTAGGTGAGCTGTGTGTAATAGGTTTAGGCAGTGAGTCTCCGGAGCTTAGCCTGTCCAGCATAAAAAAGCCATAGAAATCCCTCTCTCCGTGAAATCCTCCTGCACACAGTTCAGGAAATGTACAAGACAGCGAGAATACAGTCAACCTATTGGAATTCCTTTTGAAAAGAAGAAGGAATAGGGATAGGAGGAGGAGGAGGAGGAGGAGAAGCCGATCGCAGAAGCAAACTGTTGATTGCCAACTTCTAGCCTTGTTAGGAAGGTTATTCTGCAGTCAGGATTCTGTAGTCATTAGTCACAGAATTCCGATGGCTGGGGGGCGGGGGGAGTCAGGTCATTTAATAACATGTCAATATTAAGTTACATCATAAATAATCAGAACTTCCTGCATATTTAATGGGAACTTCGTTGTATAAATTTGGAAGCTATCCAAATTGGAGACAAGTGACTTCTGTTATTGTTTAGCCCTCTGGGTCCAACTTACTGTGGGGTTTCGCTGTTGTTTTGAACTTTGGTACTTTCAGCAAAGAGAGAAAAAGAAAGGCCATAAAGCAATTGACTTATGGTTACTTTCCCTCCCCCTTTTCAGCTTCAAATTGATTAATGCTTTTTTTTTCTTTATATAAATAAAATCAAGTAAAACCCAAAGTCATGGCCAAGAGCTAAACATGGGGAATTGCTGTTTAGTTTGTATACTGTTAACAGACTGAGTCAGTTTGGTGATAATTATCTCTGATCATACTCACTGTCACTAAATGGGGCACCTTCTGATAGTTGCCACATTTCCCCCATTATTTGCAGCCCCAAAACATTCTAAAGTAGTGGAACTCGACCTTCCTAATGCTGCAACCCTTTAATACAGTTCCTCATGTTGTGATGACCCCCAACCATAAAATTATTTTGTTGCTACTTCATAACTGTAATTTTGCTACTGTTATGAATCATAATGTAAATATCTGATATGCAGGATATACCTGATATGCAAGCCCCAGAGGGGTCGTAACCCACAGGTTGAGAACTGCTGTTCTAAAGGCTCAAAACATTAATCTGAGTTGGCATCAAATTGCAGACAGTAGGATTTGCATTCCTACTAGATAAGGAAACAAATAACTAACGTTTCATAAGCCGTAAGTATGCAGTGCAAACGTAAAGATCAATTATTTTGGTTAGGAACCCAAGAATACTCCTGAACTCTTACCTACAATTCAAAGCTCAGCTGGGCAGCTCCCCCTTCCTGGCTAACTTGTTTCATAACTGCTTCTTTGTGGGCCTTTGCTCCAACCACAGGGCCACTCAGGGTTCAGAGCCTTCACCTCCATCTTGCTTGCACTCTTCGGCTCCTACTGTTCCTCCCAGACCTCCTTTGTTGAAAAGCTCCCAACTTCTCTCCCTGCCTCTTGGTTTAGGCTAAGTTCTCCTTCCTTCTCGAGTCTGTTCTTCCTCCACGGAAGCCACCTGCCTGAGACCCGGCTGTGCTAGGAATTTGACACACCCACTTTATTTCAGCCTTGAAAGACAGCCTGCTGTAGTTTGGGTATAGAATGCCCAAAGCTCCCGTGCTAGAGGCATCGCTCCCCAGCCAGTTAGCACTATGGGGGTGGAGGGTGAAGGTGTTGGAGCCTTTGGAGGTGGGGCCTAGTGGAAAGGAGTTAGGTCATTGGGGGCCTGCCCTTAAAATGGGCGTTGGGACCTCTGCCACCCTGTCTTTCTCTTTGCTTCCCAGCCCCCAGAAGAAAAACTATTCCACACAATGGTGCAACTCTGGCACCACTGGCCCAAAACAACAGAGCCAAATGACATGGTTCCCTGAAACCCCCAAGATTATGAGGCAAAATCACCCCCTTCTTTCATAGGGTGATTATTTCAGGTATTTTGTCTCTAACTTTTAGATCCCATATGTCTGTTTTTCTGTCCACCCACATCATCGTAAATGACAGAATTCCCCTCTTTTAAAAATTCGATTGTGCCAGAAGTGGTGGTGTACATCTTTAATCCCAGCCTCTAGGAGGAAGAAATAGGTGGATCTCTGTGAGCTCCAGTACAGCCTGGTTTACACAGTGAGTTCCAGGCCAGCCAGTGCTACATACCACTACCACCAAAAGTCCATAAATTTACATGTGTGTACGTGTGTGTGTGTGTGTGTGTGTGTGTGTATGCGTGTGCTTGTATTCTGTTGTGCACATATGCCACAGATTTCTTGTTCACCTTTCCATTCATGTTACTTCCATGTCTTAACTGTTGTAAGTAATGTTGAAATGAGCATGGAGTATAGATACTTCTCGAGCATGCTGATTTTAATTCTGTTCGATGTGTTTGTGTGTGTGTGTGTGTGTGCAAGTGCTCACATGTGCATATCTCTAAGTGGATTGCTAGATTTTGTGATAATTCTATCTTTTAATCAGTATAAATTAATTGTAGAAAACGACGGCTTTCATCTGACATTTTCATACATGCCTATAATATACTGCAACTATACTCAGCCCCATTACCTCTTTATGGGGTCCCCTTCTCTAATGACCCCTGTTCCACCTTCATGTCATCCTTCCCACCCCAGATGCCACAAACGAAAGAAAACATGGCATTTGCCTTTCTGAATTTGGCTTAGACAATTAACATGGCCATCTCCAGCTCTATCTGTTTTCCCACAAATGACTGTATTTTTGCTTTTATGGGAACCTCCACACTGGTGTCCATAATGGTTTTGTATTAACTTACATCCTCAGCAACAGTGCACAGGGGTTTCCTTTCCTTCACATGCTTGCCAGCATTGACATTTGTCTTCTGGATAACACGCATTCTAACAGCTGTGTGTTGATATCTCATTGTGGTTTCATTAGCATTTACCTGATAAGTAGAGGCATTGAGCTTAAAAAAAAAAAAATTACTCTGAGCCGGGCAGCAGTGGTGCTTGCCTTTAATCTCAGCACTCAGGAGGCAGAGTCAGCCTGGTCTACAGAGCCAGATCCAGAACAGGCACCAAAACTACAAGGAAAGAAACTCTGTCTCTATCTCGAAAAACTGAAAAAAACCAAAAAACAAAAAACCTCTGTTGGTCACTCATATCTCTTCTGAGAAATTTCCAAGTTATTCTTTCTTCATTTTTTAACCAGATTATTTGATTTCCTTGAATTCCCTATGTATTTAGGATCTAGCCCTTTGTCAGGTGTATGGCTGCTAATAGTTCCTCTGACTTGTGGGGCCATCGTCTCTTCATTCTGTTCCCTGTGCTGTGCAGAAGTTCTTCGGTTCGAGGCCTTTCTATTTGTCTTCCTTTGCTCTGTTTCCTGCACTGCTGGAATCCAGGAAATCATCTCACAGGCCAACGTCATGGGCTTCCCCTCAGCTTTGTATTCTGTCTGTTTTGAGTTGATCGCTCTTTACAGTGTGAGGTGAGAGTCCAGCTTCCTTCTCCTGCAGGTGGATGCCACCATCTCTGATATCATTTGTTGTTGAGTCCTTTTCCAGGCTAACTGCAAGGTCAGAGCACTTTCGTTAAAAACTGATTGGATTTTTAACAGAATACCTGGGTCATTTCTAGGATTTCTGTCCTGTTCATTGGCTGATGTTTTTGTCTTTATTGCTAGTGCCATACTGTTTCAATTACAATATCTTTACACGTATTTTGAAATCAAGGTCTGTGATGACTCTAGTTTTTTTTTTTGTTTGTTTGTTTGTTTGGTTTTTCGAGACAGGGTTTCTCTGTGTAGCTTTGTGCCTTTCCTGGATCTTGCTCTGTAGACCATGCTGGCCTCAAACTCACAAAGATCTGCCTGCCTCTGCCTCCCAAGTGCTGGGATTAAAGGCGTGCGCCACCACCGCCTGGCTAGTTTTGTTTTTTGCTAATGACTATTTAGGCTATGTAGGGTCTTTTCTAGTTCTATAAATATTAAATTTTTTCCTGGTTTTTTTTTTTGGAATTTTCACAGGGATTACATTCAATCTGTGGATCACTTTAGGTACTGTGGACATATTAATAGTATTGATTTTTCTACTCTATGAATATGGATAGCTTTCTATTTATTGCTCTATAATTGCCTTCATCAATGTTTTATAATTTTCCCAGTACAGACTTTTCATCTTCTTGTTTAGATTTACTATATTTTTTATGCTATCATGAATGAGATTTTCTTGATTTATTTTTCTGAGAGTTCAATGTAGGTATGCAGAAAGAAATAGTATCCACCATTTATTTGGTTACTTTAATTTATCACTATTATTATTGTGTGTGTATGTGTATGAGTGTGATTGTGTGTGTACACAGTATGGACATGGAGGTTAGAAGAAAACTTTCAGGAGTTGGTTCTTGGTTCTTTCCTTCCACTTCTTTTAGGAGTCTGTTTGCTCCTTCAACAGAGAGATCTGGGATTTGAACTCTGGTTACAAGGCTTGCACAGCAAGTGCTTTTATTCTCTGAGACATCTCACTGTGCCAATCTTTTAATATTAATTTTGTAAACTTCAACTTTGCTTAGTTTGTTTCTAAGCTTTAACAGGAGAATACATACACACACACAGATACACACACACACACACACACACACACACACACACACACATACACACACACAAGTCATCAGCAAACAGATAATTTCACTTCTCCTTTCCTGTATGTCCTGCCCTGTTCTCTAGTTAGGATTTCTAGAACTACATTGAATAGATATGGTGAGACTAGGCATGCTTGTCTTGTTCCTGATCTTAGAAGAAAAACTTCAACCTGTTACCATTGATTATGCTGTTAACTGCGGGCTTGTCAAATATGTTGTTTTTGTGGTCCTTCTATGCCTGTTTTCAGTAGCTTTTAAAATCATCGGTGAGCGTTGTATTTCTCAGATGATTTTTTGCATGTATTAAAGTGATCATGTGGTTTTTGTCCTTCACTTTGTCATTATGATTTCCATCTATGAAGTCATCCTTGCATCTTCACACTCCATCTCACTTGATCAACTTGATCAGAATGAATGATCTGTTTGCTAGTTGTGCTATTTAGCATTTAATTCTTGTGAGAAAATGTTTGAGAGAAATGGTTTAAAAAGAGGAAGGTTTATTTTGGCTCACTGTTTTGGAGGCTCTCGCACACAGCCAGTCGGCTCCATTATTTTGGCTTAAGGCAGAATACCATGGCAGTGTCAGTGTGTGGAGGAGGAGGTCCACTTTATGGGGGCTGGGAAGCAAAGAAAGACACACAGGTCTAAGGACAAGAGATTCTCTTCCAAGAATCACCCCCTGTATCCTCCAGTCAGACTTTACTTCCAACTTCTCATCTCTGTACAATAATGCCATTGAAATGCGAGTCCATCAGCAGATTCATCTCTTAGCTGGGTCAGGCCCTCACGATCCAATCGCCTCTTAGTGCTTGCTCCACCAGACAGGGGCCAAGCCTTGACACATGACCCTTGTGGGAGCATAGTGCCTGTCCAAACCATCGCACTATTATTTTGTTGAGGATGTCTGCATCTGTATTTACCAGGAATACTAACCTATAGTTTCTTTTCCCTTCCAGCATCCTTGCTTGGCCTTAGAATCATGTTGCTTTTTAAGTAGTGGACGCTTGGATTGTTTCTCGTCAGTAATGTAGACAATGCACTTATCATATGAGTGGGATTTACAGGATAACTTTCCAAACTGAAACGGCAGGGACGGTCAGATCAAAGCATAGAAGCATGCTTCATTTGGTACATATTATTACTTTTTTTTTCCCTTTCTTCTCTCAAATATTTTCTTCCTAGTGGCAATGTATGAGATCCAGTACAGACATGACTATTTTCATTTTATGAATGAGGAAGTCGAGACATGGAAAATGCTGATGACACTCAGGCCGACACACTGGCATGTTCCATTCACTTGGCACATATGATTTATAGCTACTTATTTTATACATATCAATAGACCTAAACTTTCCACAGCTTTGTTACAAGCTCCCTGTGCTCAAAAACTTCCTAATGAACAGACACTGAGGCAAGGATTAAGTCAACCCCAGGTATGAGTGAGGGCAAAGAGAAGCAGAAGAGGAAAAATGGAAAACCAAATGTAAAGTGGTGTGGGCATTAGAGCCATGACCAACCCCTTGGTAGGTGCTCCTGCTCAGCCAGCCACAAGGAGGTGTTTCCAGATAAGCTGCAAGGAAACCTATGCCTGGAGGAAGAGAGAAGGAATTTATTTGTTGCCCTTCTTATGTTTTACGGGGAGATAACACTTATACATTTGAGTGATGTTCTTTGGCCCTCGCATTAGATCCTAGGAAGCCAGATACTAAGTTCTTTAGTGTCTAGAAATGGTCATAGGCAAGCCAGACATGGTGGTGCATGCCTTTAATCTTAGCACTCCTAAGGCAGAGGGAGGGTCGGTTTCTGCGAGTCCCAGGCCAGCTGGCTACACAGTGGGACAGGGAAAGGAAAGGAAAGGCGTACCTAAAGCAGCTGAGACTCCCAGACAGGCCAGGCTACCACAAAAGCCTGCAAGTCTTGTACCCTAAGGCAAGTTTAATAAAAGCATTCCCTTCTACCTCTTTAGCTTAGGTTTTTACGCCTGAAGGGAGCCCCATACATTCTATTTATTTTATTATGACATGCCCACTCATTGTATAATAGGGTGTGCTTCATTCTGATCTTTTCATATATATCACGTACTTTGATCATACTCATCCCTCTGTGATGGTTAGGTTTTTGTTGTTGTCAGTTTGATACACACTAGAATCTCCTGAGAAGTGGGAACCTCATCTGAAGAACTGCATCCATCACACTGACCTGTAGGTAAGTCTATGAAGCATTTTCTTGATTAATGATTGATGTGGAAAGGTCCAGCCCACTGTGGGTGGTACCACCCCTGCGCAGGTGGTCCTAGGGTATATAAGAAAGCAGGTTGAGCAAGCCCCGGGGAGCCAGCCAGGAAGCATCTTTCCACCATGGTCTCTGCTTCAGTTCCTGCTACTGGGTTCCTGTCTTGAGTTCTTGCTCTGAGTTCTCTTGATGTTAAACTCGATGATGCATACAAGAGGAAAATTTCCAATATTTATGTTTCTGAGTCTGGCTTGTTTTGCTTAATACAATGACCTCCATTTCAATGCATTTTCCTGAAAGTGAGATAGTGTTGTTTCTTTTTATGGCTGAATAAAACCCCATTTGTGTGTGTGTGTAAAAGGGGGGGAGCACTGTTTATCCATCCATCTGGTATATGGCTATTGTGAACAGCACTGCATTCACTGGCGTGCAGTTTGCTCTGCCGTGTGGTTAGATTGCTTTAGGTCTATACCCAATAGTGGCACGTCTAGACCATGTGGTAGTCCTGTTTTCACTCTTTTGAGGAACCTCCACACATACTTCCACAGTGGCTGCATTTCTACCAGCAGTGTGCAAGGGTTCTTGTCCCCCTGTCTCCTCACTGGCATTTGCTCTCTTGCTGATCATTATTCTTACTGGGAGGAGATGGAATTTCCATGCAGTTTGCATTTGCACATCCCTAAGGGCTAAGGATGTTGGACATTTTTCATATTCAGTAAATGTTTTTAATAAAACAATTCATTTGAACTGATAGCAAAGGCATTCTTATTGAAGTGAGACATTAATGCATGGGAGGAGGCCAGCCTCTAGACCCCGATTTCCTAGGTCTGCATACCAGCTCTGACACCGACTAGCTGTGTGCTCTAGTTAAGGGACCTCACATTTCAGGGCTTGTTTTCCAATCTTATATGGAGCTACAATTTAAGCTAATACTTGCCACCTACCGAGAAGTATATGAGTACCATAATGATCATATCTAGCTTTTGAAGTGGTTACTGGTATGTCTAGCTTTTATTAGCGAAGCATTATATTAAGGGCTGTTTGAGCTTCATCTCAGTCCCCCATTAACTCTTGGCATCGTTGTCTTCCCTACTTGGCAAACAATGAAATCAAGACCCTGAGAATTCAAGACCCTTGAGCAAAGGCTTTACCAAAGTCAAATGCAGTAGGGTGACTACTGAGCACTTGAGAGGCTGAGGTAGGAGGGTCATAAGTTCAAGGCTGCTTAGGGTACATAGTGAGACCCTGTTCCAAAACAAAACAAAAACAAATAAAACTAAAGCCCCAGAAACAACAACAACAACAACACTGAGAAGTGTAGAGGGATGAGTATGATCAAAGTATATGATATATAACATGAGCTAGAACTAGAATTCGATCGTATTCACTCTTGATGCCACCTTCGGGGACCAGTTTTAACATTTACTTGGTATTCCAAAGCACCCAGTTCAGTCTAGACTTCTTTGGATGCACAATCTACCTGAACACTAAGTCATTTGACAGCACCATCAATGCTTTTAACAAGTAACTTGAATGCTTGGCGACCCTCTGCTTTGGAAATGTAAACTCTGGTCATCACAAAGACCACTTGCTTTTTTCACACACAATCCTGTGATAACTGCTTTTCAACCTGAAAGAAATGTCCTTTTCTTTAATCTGCCATTTTCTTCCTGTCTTACACTCTTCCTTAACCTTTTCCAGCTCACAGTCTGGATTCTATAATTAATGATTTAATTCTTTTCTTGCCCTTCCTCTGCCGTGTCCTCTTCCCACACACCCCGAAGCAAAACTCTAAATTTGGACTGCTATGTTTTCTCTGCCTGAGTAGTTAAACTTCGATGGAGAAAATTCACACAGTCATACAGACTGTCACTATAAAATCATAATCCTCGATGGCTTCCATGGCTTCAGCATCAGCAGTCAATCCTGTGACTGATTTTCAGATTTCATGTTTTGACTCTTATTTTTCCTAATCAATATTCTGAGCCTTTGACACCTTCCTCAAACATTATTCCCCCAGCCTGAGTTCATCAAACACCTTTACTTTAAATTCATTAGGGGATTTTTAGATACTGGTGGTTTAAAGATCTACCTGCAGCTAGAACTTTCTAGAACTCCATATCACTCCTAAGTGGTCTCTTCAACTTTTGTGACGTCAATCCTATCCTGTACTTGCGGTAGACTGGATATAGAATGTCCCCCAAAGTGGAAGCAGCGCCTGTAAGAAGAGATAGGGCCCAGCGGCAGGTTCTTGGTCAGTGAAGCGCTCTTTAAAGAGAATCTGGAACCCCAGTGCCTTCTCTTTCCTCTCTTGCATCTTGGCCCAGAAAGCATGCTGCCTCGGCACAAGTCCGGTGATGACAGTCAATTACGGGACCTCCTGCCATAGTTACTTCGCTATTGCTGTGACAAAACACCATGGCCTAGGCAACTTAGAGAAATAAAATGTTTAATTGGGCTTATGGTGTCAAAGGTTGAGAGCAGTGGTTCTCAACCTTCCTAATACGGTGACCCTTTCATACAGGTCCTCATGGTGTGGTGACCCCCATGACAAAATTGTTTCGTTGCTGCTTTGTGACTGTAATTTTGATTCTGTGATGCATTGTAATGTGAGTATCTGATATGCAGGATATCTGATATACGACCCCTATGAAAGGGTCATTTGACCCCCAAAGGGGTCGCCACCCACCGGTTGAGAACCACTGGTTTGGAGTCTGTGACAGCGGAGTAAAGGCACGGCAGCACCACCAGCTGAAAGCTCTCATCTTGATCCACAGACAGGAGGGAGAAAGAGGCACTTTCTATAACCTCAGAGCCCAGGGATGTGCCTCTTCCAACAGGGCCACACCTCCTAATCCCTCCCAAACAGTTCCACCAACTGGGAACCAAGTATTCAAACATATGACCCTATGGGGCCCCTTCTCATTCAAGCCATCCTGTGACCCAAATAAACTTTCCCATTTTAAAAGTTGATATTTATTTTTATAATAATGAAAAGCTGACTAACATGTACTCATTGCTTTCAAATCTACCTCCAGCTTGGCTTTAATCTACCCAGTAGAAACTTGTGCTTGGGGGCTTCACAGTGCTATGATTTGAATGTTAAATGTGTCCCACAAAGTCTTGAACTTGACAGCACTGTTTTGGGGAGGTTGGGGAATTCACTGGGACATGTGGCCTAGCTGGCAGAGTGGATCGAGGCTGTGTCAAGCCTGTCCTGTTGCTTCTGATTTGGACTTCCTGGCTAGTTCTAAAGTGGCAGAGTAGTTCATCTTTGCATTTATTGCTAATGACAAAGAGCCATAGACTGGGTCTTTTGGCTCATGGTTCTGCAGTGTGAGGTCTAAGGCAGCAGCAGTTCTCAACCTGTGGGTCGCAACCCCTTTGGGGGTCAAATGACCCTTTCCCAGGGGTCACCTAAGACCATTGAAAACACAGATATTTATACTGCAATTTGTAACAGTAGCGAAATTACAGTTATGAAGTAGCCACGGAATCATTTTGTGGTTTGGGGGTCACCACAACACGAGGAATTGTACTAATGGACTTGCTGCAGCATTAGGAAGATTGAGAACCACTGGTTTAAGGGCTTCATCAGGTGGGGTCCTGAGGTGACACAAGTCACTGTGTAGTCAAAGACAGGAATGCATGTGCACCTTTCTTTCTGGTCTCCCTCCCTTCTTTCATAGTCACCAGGATAGTATCCGATCCTAACCACTCCCCAAAGACGCCACCTGTAAAAACCAGCTATAATAAATATTCATTCTGATACCTCACAACATAGAACCTTGCGGGTACACTCATACCACAGCAGGAAGCTTCCAAACTCCCTCAAACCTATTCTTGTATTGGCACTAGATGATTGCTCTAAATACACTTGTACTACATCTCCCTCCCACTCCAAACCCTGCACTGGTCCCCCAATGCCTGGAAGGCTGTGTCCTTCGTATAGTCCACATGGGCGTCTGTGGCCTGGCTGGGGCTGCTTTCTGCACCACCTGCATCAGCTCATTCCTGCTTCCTTAAACTATAGCCACAATAGAGAGCTTGAACTTCCTTTGAGCTGTATGTATGTATGTATGTATATATGTATGTATGTATGTAAGTATGTATTTATTGCCTTCACTCCTGTAACACTGTGCTCCCTGCCCAGACCATCTTTGTACTCTTTATCACTTTTCACTGGCCAGTTCCTTCTCTCCTTTAAGCCTAGGTCCAAGAGTCACTTCTTTTGGGAATCATGCTTTGGAAAGAGCCACACTTCCAAACTCTGGACAGAGTTGGCAACCCTGCCCTTATGTGCCACAGTTCATTGCATGGAAGATGTCCAGTGTACTTGTCTGTGTCTGAGATTGTGTGCTGTGGAATATTACTTTAACTATATAAAGACGTATCACACTTGTTTATGCTGTATCTGTTTAAGCATGTAAAGATGTGTTGCATTTGTTTCACCTTGCCTGATTGGTTTAATAAAAAGCTGAACAGCCAATAGCTAGGCAGGAGAGGCTGCCAGGCAGAGAGAATAAGTAGGAGGAGAAATCTAGGCTTATGGAGAATGAGAGAAGAGGAGAATGAGGGAGAAAGAGAGGGACATGTCCAGGGCAAGAAGCCAAGCAGCTGCCAGCCAGCAAGATGCGAGAGGCAGTGAAAGTAAGACAAACAGAAGGAAAGAAAAGTCAAAAAGCCCTGAGGCAATAGGTAGAGCAAGAGAAACAGGTTAATTTAAGAGAGCTAGCCAGAAATGAGCCTAAGAGCATCCAAAACTAATAAGTTGTTGTAGAATATTATTTTAAGGTGTGTTACTTTTGTTTATGTTGCATTTGTTTAACTCTGTGAAGCTGTGTTACTTTGTCTGTCTGAAACAACTGACTGGTCTAATAAAGAACTGAACCGCCAACAGCAAGGCAGGAGAAAGGATAGGCGGGGCTGGCAGGCAGAGAGGATAAATAGAAGGAGAAACCTGGGAGGAGGAGAAGAAAAGAGATGTAGCCAGAGAAGGAGGAGGACTCCAAGGGCCAGCCACCCAGCTACACAGCAAGCTACGGAGTAAGAGTAAGATTTACAGAAGTACGAGAACGGGAAAAGCCCAGAGGCAAAAGGTAGATGGGATAATTTAAGTTAAGGACAGCTGGCTAGAAAATAAGCCAAGCAAAGGTCAGGCATTGGTAAGTAAGACTAAATCTCTGTGTGTGATTTATTTGGGAGCTGGGTGGTAGGGTCCCCCAAAAAGAGTAAAAACAAACAAAAACAATAAATCTCCATGTCATGATTTGGGAGCTGGCTGGTGGCCGCAAAGAAAAAGCCTGGTGCAATTGTGAGTTCTCTGAAGCTTGGGGTATGTACTATTTTTCTATACACTCCTGTGTCTGCTGGTGGCATCGAGTAAGTTCTTAATGATTCTGACATATACAGTGAACAAATGTTTCATTAATGAAAAACCATTTTGCGTCTGAGATGACTTGTTCAATTTATAAATGGGCAGTGGAGGAGGAATCTGACCTACAAGTTTCTCAGGTTTGATTCTGAGTAACATTAGGTATAGTGATATTTGAATAGCACTGTTA
>CABHPQ010163112.1:0-20787 GCA_902168405.1 Peromyscus aztecus | reverse complement strand
GCCGCACTCGGGAGGCAGAGGCAGGTGGATCTCTGAGAGTTCGAGGCCAGTCTGGTCTACTAGTGAGTTCTAGAACAGCCAGAGCTGTATAGTGAGACCTGTCTCAAAAAAAGAAAACAAAAGAAAGAGGTGAGTTTGTGCACACTCCTGAGAATGCAGGATGACTTGGTTGTGGAAGAAGCTGATCCTTCTCACCCTTTACACATTTTTTTTTGACATGAGTTTAGAATGGCACTGTTCAATAGCACTTTTGGGGAAGGTGGAAATCCATTTTAAAATTTGAATTTATAGCCACATGTGACTAGGGACTCCCATCTTAGGTATCATTCTATAAGTTGTTATAGAATGATAACTGTAGAGAATCCTAACTAACATACGTTTTTGTTGTTGTTGTTTTTCCAGACAGCATCTCTCTGTGAGGCCCTGGCTGTCTTAGAAATCACTCTGTAGACCAGGCTGGCCTTGAACTCACAGAGATCTGCCTACTTCTGCCTCCTGAGTGCTGGGATTAAGAGCATGCGCCACCGTGACTGGCTTTTTCAGATTTATTTTTATTTGTGTGTATGCCTGTGAGTGTATATGTGTATGTGCATGTGGATTCCTGTGTGTGTGTGTGTGTGTGTGTGTGTGTGTGTGTGTGTGTGTGTGTGTGTGCAGGTACCTGCAGATGCCAGAAGATGGCATCAGATCACTGAGCTAGAGTTGCAGTGTATTGTGACGTGGGTGCTGAGAACCTAACTCAGGTCCTCTGGAAGAGTAGTTTGTGCTCTAACCTGCTGAGTCTCTCTCCAGATCCTAAGCCCTATTGAAATCTTCAAGAACTGCACCAAGAGCTGAGGATCAAGCCTTTTGTGCTTTTCCTAGGTCCAAACTATGGCAAAGTCCTTAGTTTTCTGTTTTATTTATTTTTTGAGACAAAGTCTCCGACAGCCCAAACTGGCCTCAAACTCACTGTGTTGGTAAGGATGACCTTGAACTCCTAATCCAAGGTTGCCTTGACCTCCCAAGTGCTGGGAGTGCAGGGATATGTCAATGCTATACATCACTATCCTTAGAGCAGATCAGGACCAGCTGTTTCTGTTTGCAAAGGATCAGCACAGTTGGGCTTATTGACTCTGGACATTCCCTCATGGAAGGAGGGGTAGGGAGGGTCATTGGACGGTCCCCGAGTATCCAGCTGCTCTCTCCAGCCATTTGTATGCAATTCTGCCCTCATCGAAGTGTCCTCAGGAAGGGTCTTGAGGAGGGGCTGGGGTATATAGACTGAGGAGGACTAGGTACCGGGCTCCATCTGCTTGGCCATGGAGGAGCCATCACCATGTGTCTTAGTTACTTTTCTGTTGATGTGAAGAGACACCATGACCAAGGCAACTTATAAAAGAAAGCATTTACTTGGGGACTTGCTTCCAGTTTCAGAGGGTGAGTCCATGCCTATGGTGGCAGGGAGCAGAGCAGCAGGCAGGCATGGCGCTGTAGCTGCTGAGAGCTCACAGCTGATCTGTAAGCAGCGGACAGAGAGTGAGACAAGGGCTTGCCTGGGGCTTTGGAAACCTCAGTTCCATCCTCAATGACGCATCTCCTCCAACAAGGCCATACCTCCTATCCCTCCTAAGCTGGGAACCAAAGCCTCAAATATATAAGTCCACGGGGGCCATTCTCATCCAAATCGCCATACCGTTCCAGGTACAGACTTTCCAGCATAGCTGCTTTAGGGCCACTCAAACTCCTACTCATAACCCAAACTCACTGGTTCCCCAGGGTGAATTCTGATGGACTCAATCTTTAGTTTGTCACCAAAACCTTGGCAGGAAGGTTAGCCATTTTTCTCATCTTGCCTGGCAGAAATTCTCAGGGCAGCTCCATTGCCTGGTTTATATGCTGTTGGGGACTAAACCTAAGGGTTCATCCACATTAGGCAGGCACTCAACCAACTGAGCCATCTCCAACCCATGGTCCCTTGGTTTCCTGGAGGGACTTAAGCATGGGTCCTGGATGGAAGAAACTGCAACACACAGCTTAGATGTTTCTTTTAGACACAGGTTTTTGCCATGGCTTGGATGTTGTAAATCTGCCAGAATGCACATTGAAACTTGATTGCAAATGCAAGGTGTTGGGAGATGGGGCCTACAGGGGAACTTAGATCTTGCAGGCTCCACGTTCTCGTGAAGGGATTAAGGTCTTCTCTGGAGATGGATTGATTCTCTGGACTGCCAAGCATTAGAGTAGGTGTTTGGGTAAGGCCGTAGCTGCCCTCACCCTCCCCAGCACTCCTCTTGTCTACCTCTGCTCCCTCCTGCTTTTCCATCAGGAAGAGAGACAGCACAAGACCTGCTGTCTGTTGATGCTGAACTTTCCAGCCTCCAAAACCATAAGCCCAAATAAACCTGTTATGGTTTGACTGTCCAACTCCAGCCCTTCCCTCTGCCCCTCCTCCACAGGCTCACATAGCGGAACACTTAGTCTTTAGCTGGTGGTCCTATTTGGGACGATTACAGAACTGTTGGGACATGGGGCCTAGCTAGTATTCATAGGCTCCAGGGAGCAGGCCTGTGAAGGTCATAGACCAGTCCATCTGTGTCCTACATTGCATGCTCCTGCCACAGTGAACCAAGCCCTCCAGCTACCATGCCTACCATGCCTACCACAATGGCTACCATCTAAAATTGTGACCCAGAAGAAGCCTTACATTGCTTCTCTCACGCATGTTTTTACAAGGACAAGAAAAGTAACCAACACAAAACCTCTTTATAAACGGTCCATTGTCGTCCATTGTAGGGTTTTGTTGTATCAACAGAAAGCAAACCGCCACAAGCAGGTTGCCTGTCTGTAGTGATGTCATTGTCTGCCTGTCTGCCTACTTAACTGTTTGTTGCCCAACACGCAGGTTGTTAGCTCCACAGAGACACAGACTGTGCCTTCTCGTTTGGTGCTGGATATCACTGGCTGGACACACGATGTGCCCAAAGTGTATCTGCCCAGTAATGGCGGAGGGGAGAAGGATAGGAGGGCTCACACTGGAGATGATGAGGTCAGTGGGAGAGAGACGTTGGGCAAAATGTTGATAAAACACTTGACTGTCTATGAGCAGTTAGTGTTGGAGGTCCAGCCCAGGAGCCCACTTGAGGTCAGTGTTGCTTGATCCTAGAGAGCCAGTGGGTCTTGGAATCAAGCTTGAGTTCCAATTCTACCACTTTCAGTGACGATTTGTTTCTTTAGGTCTTTGGTTTCTCACTGGATAATGAAGACAATAATAACTCCGTTTCATAGAGTCAGAGTATAGGATATATGTAAGTGTTTCGCTGTATGTCTACTACTAATGCATACACTATATAAACAATATAGCTTTTAGTGATGTCCTGAATGAATGAATGAATGAATGAGTGAATGAGTGGGTTGCTTGCTGTGCCAAGAAATACAGGAAAGTTGCTATGGAATAAAAAGACTCATATTTTTTAGGTGAAACAACCTCTTAAAGACAAATATAGCTAGTCACAGGAATTTAATCTCCTAAAAGGTTCCTTAACAGAAAAAAATGTAGGTTGCTTCCTGGAAAGCAGTTTGGCTGGCTGCAGCAAAAACCCTGCGTGAGCTGACTCCTCACTACCAAGCAATGCACTTCTAGGAATCTACGCAAGCAACCAGGGACACATGGGTTTGCAGAGCTGTTCCTGGAGGCCCTTGCAGTTAGGCGCGAACAAGAAGACACCGAGGTAGCGAGCTCATGACCCGGCAGTGGGGGACGCCCGTGTCGGAGAGCTTCGAGAAGTAAGCCTGCAGTGCAGGTGCCACAAACGACGCTTCGCTGTAATAACGAACTAGTGAGAAACACGTGAAACGGCCCAGTCAGATCCCAAAAGTAGACTAGGTAGGTGGGACGAGAAGGTACCTAGAAACAGCAAGCTGTTGTCCCTGGTGAATGCGGGGCAGTAGTCACTCTCTTCTTGCTGACGTCCTCACCCACAGCCTGGCTTCTTTCTGGCTGGCGCCACCTTGGCCTCCGAGGTTGCTCCCCTACCTCAGCTACTCCAGGCACCTGTGTGAGCAGTGGGCTGCAGCTGAGGCTCGGAGGGTCTTGGCAAGACCAGCGTAGTTCTTCCTGCCTGAGGAGGACAGTGAGCGAGGGCCCTGTAGTGCAGGGCCAGAGAATGTCAGTTGGCACCCTGGTTTGGTCACAAAACGTGACTTTGGGCTTCACAGTGGTTTCCTCATCAGCGAAATAAGGGAAATGGGCCTAGGTAACCCCCAAAGAGCCCACAAGTTTCAGGACTCTGTGGCTCCTTCCACTGAGCATGTGTCTGCTGAAGCCTGTGTGCTAGGCTTACTGGAGATGTGTGTGTGTGTGTGTGTGTGTGTGTCTGTGTGTCTGTGTACTGGCATATGAGGACCATGGTATAGTGTACATCAGAGGACCATTTGTGGGAGTTGGTCCTCAGCGTCCATTGATTTTTCTAATTATGTGGCAACTAGTTATTTTATGTTATGCTTCTCAGTCACCCCAGATTCAAATGGGGTCTTCACAGCGATTTGGGAACATTATATTCTAGATTTGCCTTCATCTATGGAAGCCCCCCCCCCAATACCTCTTAATTTTCTTACATTCCTCAGCCATGCTTTCCCGGAGACCAAAAGGGGGCAGCAGACCAGCCTCATCCCTTCTTCACCTGGACATGTAGGATCTCAGCCCCACCCCCACCCCCGCCCCTCTGAGTCTAGATCTTTGTATAACCACAGTCCCAGGGATTTGTGTGTCCAGCAAAGTCTAAGAAGTCCTGAAGAGCCCTGCAATATCCTCCTGGACTGCTGCAGCCCAAGTGTGATTTATGCTAATAATAATGAACAGCCTTCTTCCTATGTGCCGGATTCTGCTAGGCACTTTATGCACACTGTCTCATGGAGCCTCTGGTGAATGGGTGTTATAATTGCCCTCAAAAATGAAAAACTAAGCTTTAAGGAGGTGAAATCACTCACTCAGATTCATGATGGACATGGTGGTGCATATCTGTAATACCTGCACTCTGGAGGTTGAGACAGAAAGACTGTGAGTTCAGGCAAGCCTGGGTTACATAGTAAGTTCAAGGCCAATCTGGACTACAGAGTGATACACTATTCCAAAAAAACAAAATAAAATAACAAAAAACCAAGCAACCAACCACACACACATACACGCACACACACACACACACACACACACACACACACACCATTGCAAATGGGTGACACATGTAAGATTGTGTGACTTCAGAGTTCATATTTTAAAACACTGAGATGCTCAAATTTACAAGCACACATTTTCTTCTTAGCTTTAGTAGTTATTAAAGTGGCTGCAACAATTAATCTTGCAATTAACCATGTCGCAGAGACCTAACTGCCTCTCTCTTTTCACTGACCAGGTGATCTTCTGGCACATTTCATCTTATGTTAGCCATGCAGTCAGACAGCATGCTCTTCTAGATGTCTTGAGTGACTGTTCTTGGGTCCAGGTTTTGCTGTCCAGATGTGTGTGCTCTGCAGAGCATCTCCCTCTGGCTGCGAGCTTGGCTTGAAGTTAACCCTGGAGACACCAGCTCAATGTTCCCTTCAACATCACAAATCTGCTGAATCAACTACCTTGGAGCTTCAGTTAGGGTAAGATGAGAAGTCTCTTGGTCCTTGCTTCCTTCATCCTCTGGCTGTCCCTTGGGGGATCCCATCTCTCCATTCACCAATCACAAAGAGATCACCTGGACAGATGCAAGCCCTTAGTTGGGGATCAAGGATCCCACTTGGCCTCTCAGGTGGAGATTCAAATGAGGTAGGGGAAGGGAAGGTTTCTGTGAACTGTCACTGACTTCAGGGATGTCCAGGCTACCACTGCTCACAGACACGCTCACCTCACACAGCTAGTCCCTGTCAGACAGAGCTGGAGTAGTTTTCACCATAAGGTGTGACTCAGCATCTTTCCACGGGAGTGGGGGGGGGGGGGGGGGGTGGGGGGGTGGTGAGAGTCACATTATGCTTTTCTGACCTCTCCTCCAATGCAAAGCTCAAGTTGGACTGTACTCATTTTCCAGGGCATCCTCCCTGACTGACCTACCGCCCGCCCGCCGCCCGACTGTCCCTGCCTTCCAGTTGGCTAGGCTTCCCGAGCAGGCAGGACTGAGTCTGAGGCTGCAGCAGCACATCGGGCAGGTGGGCGGGCGGGCGAGCGGGCAGGGATGGGCCTTTGTTGTCCCGCTGAGCTGCACCCCCCTCACTGTGGCCACTTTCACTCATTCTCCTGAGAGCTGCCTGACTGCAGAGAAAAGCCTTTGGAACCCTTCTCTTTTCAGCCAGTCTTTATTGAATTTCACCTCCATGTTTCTCCTTCCCAAATAGGAGCATCATTTATCTTGGACTTTAAGTTGCAGAGGTCTTTAAAAGCTTTCTTTTTTTTTCCCCAGCTGCATTTGTTGACACACAGTCAATCTGTTTCTTCCCTCCACTCCCCTTTCCTCCCACGAAGCCTCCCAAGCAGCCCATAAAGCGTCTACAGCTGTGCCTTTATTACCCTTCCCTTTCTATGGCCGCAAGGGGGACGTGCTGAAATACAGCACAGCCATTACCGCTGACAAAAAGGAACAATTTTAAAACATTTTTGCTTTTCATCAGGAAAGCTGATGGCACAAAAGGAAGTGCATCATTTTATTGTAAATGCTTTTTAAATATGGGTCACTTGGCCATAATCAGCCCCAAAGGACAGAAAAGTTCAAAGCCCCAAAGCAGGGCCCCAAAGATATTGAGAGTTTTTCTCCCCTCGGCCTTTGCCTTTTAAATTATGCTAATTGACACCAAGGAAAACGGGGTGGGGATGGGGGTGGGGGCGGTAATCTCCAACCAACCCAAACACTCTGCCTGCAACTCCCTTCTTTTCTTACAGAGAAGAGCATGTAAAATGCATCGGCCAGGCCAGGAATGGTGGCTGCAAACTATTAGGGCCATTTTTCTTTTTACTTCATTCCAGAAAGTACTAAGAGTAGGGGGCTTGGGGGTCTGGTCTTTCAGGATGGGACAACTTGCCCAGTCCTAGTGGGGAGGAAACTCTAGTATTGCAGAATTCCAAGAAGAACCTGCTAGAGGCTTCTGGGCTGCTATTTCAGGGGTACACAGAGGTGTAAGGTGGGAGGGGTGACAGGTCCCCCCGTTAAAGTTAGCGTATTTATAGAGTGCTTCTCAGGTTGTGGTGAGAGCGTGGAGGCGGCAGGATGAGATACCCACGTAGACTGTGAAAAGGGGCCCCTCCCCCAGCCACCCTCCCCTTTGCAGTCCAGACCCCCACTCTGAAGGCTGAATCTTCTGCCTGAGGCTGTCTCTGGAGAAGGGATACAGATGTGAAGTTGGGGCCATAAGAAAGATTCTCCTAGGATTTGGAGTGAGGGCAGGATTATCAGTTCCCGAGCAACAGTTGCCTATGTGGCCCACAGAACCCCGACCATGGAGGCCAAAGAGCTGGATTCGAGACTTGGGCAGTGCTGTTCACCACTCTGAGACACCGTGGAATGAGAGCACAGTGAAGAGCTCCCACCACCCAGCACACATGTGGGATGGGACTCTGGCAATGCTTGACAAGGCTGAGGTGGCACCCGGCACAGGAGCCCAGGATATACCTTGGATGGCTGGGTCTACTCGGGAAGGGAATGGCACTGGGGGTGCTTAAGAAGCCCGCCTGCACTGCAAGGCACAAAGAAGCCTACTGGGCAAGGCTGAGCGCCCCGCATTGCCCCCCCTCCCGCCCACCCCTGTGGGCAGAGCGCCTGGCTGAGATCTAGTCATCTGTGTTGAATGCTAAATCACGGCTAACCAGGTCAGACCTGCCTTCTCAGCCTCCGTTTCCCACCAGCAGATGAAGAATGAGAACAGTAGCTACGCCCTAGCTCGTTGTGAAGACCGAAGGATTAGACATGCTAGGAGCCCATCACAGACCCTGCCACAGGGTAAATACTGTGTTTCATTATTACTCCTAAGAATGTGGGGTGAGGTGCATGCACGCGTGTGTAGGGAGCTGCGTGCCGCCGCGCCTTAAAGATGGCGCTGGTTTCTGCCTTCCGCCTTCCCCGATGGCGAGCGCTCCCCGTGGTAAACAACTCCATATAAGGCTGTAGCGGAATTTGTGGCTTCCTTACCCATGCTTGAGCCTATTGGGCAATGCCCACGTGGCGACCTGGGGTTGGCTGCCCAGAGCCTATTTAAGGCCGAGAGAGGCTTTCCCCAGGGGGTCAGAAGTCAGAAGATTGTTCCAGGGTCCTGAATAAACTGCAGGAAGAAGAGCTCGGTGTCGTGTCTTCCTTGCTGGTCGAGGTGGTCGTGACACGCGTGATCCCCCCCACCTGCATGCACGTGTGCTGACTGCTACCGTGTGGTCTATTTTCATGGTGTCTGTGTCTAGTCCGTGTCATCTTTCTTCAGAAGACCCACGTGGACTTTCAGACAGTGTCCCCTGCCGTGCACGCTGCTCTCTGGCCACCGTTTTCACGATTGCTCGTTTGGCCCTAGGCTTACTTTTGGGTATCACTCACTCCATCTTCCCTTTTCAGGCAACAGAGCTGAAGCCCGCAGTTAAAATAAACCTGTGGAGGAAAAGCTCCCCACCATTTCTGTTCTGGTCTCTTTTTTCATGTGAGAGAATTTCCTCAAGATCCAGTGACCTTTGGCTGTCTCTTCAAATTGAAGAGACATGGAACATCAACTTGGGAACTCCACAAGGGCTCACTGCATCTCCTCCAAAGTCGGCATGATCTGCTGTGCTGTGGCTCTGGCCTCATCTTCTGGCACAGTAGGGCCACTTTTCCTTTGGTCTTTCAGGATGGGCATGACCTCTAATCCTGGTGTGGAGGAAACTGTTATCTTCCCAGAAGACCGCTAGGCTGCATCTGCTAAAGCCTCAGTGTGGTTTATGGCTGAGTCTAAACCTATACTGGAAGGTAGCCGGGGAAGGGTTGCTAGCCCCTCTCTCTGCTCAGGCTTGAACTGGCCTCCTGCAGTCCCCTGGTCAGAGAAGGACTGTTCCTGTTACAGGGCCTATGCACCTGCTGCACCTTCTCGCTGAGGGATTAGGCCTTGTGTGTTCTTGTGGCTTGTTTCAGGACTCAGCTCAAGCAGCACTCTGTTGGAAGCATCCCTCAGGACTACAGAATCTCTACGCCTGAGCATGTTGCCTCCTTTGGATGTATCTGTGCAGGCACGGCAGCAGATGCGAAGCTATCTCCCATTCGCCAATATACTGTGTTCGTGAACTCTTTCTGCAGAAGCAGAACAGCTCCAGAAGGCCAGGCCGCTCTCATGTCTTCTGCAGCAGTTAATGGTGTATTTGATGAACCAGCAGCTGCGTGAGTGCGTGGGGACGGAACCAAGAGCCATCTTCCTATTTCAAAGAAGGATCCCGATTGTCTCCTCAGGTCCCTTTGGGCCAGTTCTTCCAGAAGAAAATGCTGGCTGCCAGGGTTCTCAGAGTTGACTGGAGAGAGACTCAAAGTGGGATGCGTCTACCTTTTTTTTTTCCCCAGAAGGGACTCTACTCTTCTCTGTCTTCTCTGCTGGCATAAGGTCGGGAACCCTCTGAACCAACCCCTTCTTAGGGAAGCTCTTGGATTACACGGGTCTGGGGTTCATACAGAACAAGTATCACATGGTTTCGTGGATGCACATGTTGGGGGCTGCTGGGAGGGGGATTTGCCAACCCTCGCCATGAGCTGTTCTGAGAGCTCCCTGCTGTCTCCGACCCTCAGCCATTCTAGGCTCTGCAGGGTCTCCCAGCGACTGCTGCAGATGTAGGGGAAGGTCCTGGGGTGCAGTGTTTGCCAATTCCTATGGTGTAAACTCTCCTGCCATAGCCAACATCACAGGGTTTTTATAAATCCCTTTATAACCACCCCTCCCACAACAGAACCGAGATCCATTACATCTGTATACTTTCCTCAGTGTGGTTCATCTGCTTCCCTTGAATACCTCCAGGCTTTTCAAGTAAGCAAATTTTGATTTTCTTTTGATATTGGTTATCAAGAGTTTTATGTATTCAATTAGAAGATTACTTTTTAAAGCCTGAATTTTCCATCATTTCCTTTCCACACAACTGCTACAAATTGTATATTTTGATAGAAAATACAAACAGGCAAAAGGATACCATGAATACAGTAATTAGCTTAGAAACAAACCTCCATTGTGTTACTTATATCAGCATGTATATATGCAATGCTTGCACTCCACGGCACTGTTTATGCAGTATAGAAATGCTTGGGGACGGTTGTCCTTTCTGGAAAGTCTCCCAAAGGACCATATATTAAAGGCTTATTCCTCAGCCTGGCACTGCTGGGAAGTAATGGAAAAGCAAGGCGGTGGAGTCTATTGGGAAGGCCTCTGATTAGTGGGACCATCCCTGAGAGGGATTGTGGGATCCTAGCCCCTTCCTCTCCCCACCCCACCCTCCTTTTTTTTTTTTTTTCTGGCTATAAGCTCAGTTTCCTGTGCCATGCACTCCCTCCCCACCATAATGCGTTGTCTCGACACAGGCCCCAAAGCAATGAGGTCAACTGACGATGAACTGAAACAGTCAGAGCTATGAGCGAGCCTACCTGTTCTCTTTATGAGACGAATACCTTGATCATTTCTCAGTTACAGAAGCTAACACAGTGACCTGAAGTCCTGGAAATAATTCTTTTGCTATGTATGGATATTTTGCCAGCATGTATTTCTGTACCATGTGTGCCTGGTGCCTGTGGAGGCCAGAAGACATTGCTGGATTCCATGGAATTGAAGTTATAGATGTTTGAGAGCCACCATGCAGGCACTGGGACTTGAACCAGGGTCCTCTAGAACATCCAGTGCTCTTAAGCGCTGAGCCATGCCTCTAGTCCCTTGGAAAACATTCTTCGTTACTAGTTACCTTTTCCTGTTTCCAACCCACTGATTAGTCCATAAGTTGGGACCAAGCTCCACTATCTGAATTCTTTCTTCTAAACCTTCAGGTTAGATTGTGTTGATTGCAGTTTTAAGTATTTCTGGAATTCACCCTTGTCCATACCTCCCATCATGCTCTATTTCAGACCTTTCTTACTCTACAGATGCTGAGGCAACGGCTTTCCATCTTCTTTCTTTTCTCCAATCCAGTCTGCTCCATAGCAGCAGACTTTGTGTCCTGTCTAGTCCTTGCCTGAAATGTGGCTCTTCCCTATCTAGCTCCAAGGCACGGAACACCTGTCCTGTCATGCCTACAGTCTCCTGCGTCTGTAGACACACTGTGTGCCTTTGGCTATGAGCTTCAGTTCGAGCTAGTTCTGACAGGAGCAGCTTCTCTCCTGCACACATCAAGTTCATGTCAATCACAGAACTAGCTGTGTGGGACCCGCGCCGGCTTGCAGTGCTTCCTGCGGCCTCTCCTCTGCTCAAGTCTCAGCTTGGCTGTTCCCGACTTCACCTTCATGCCTTCTTCCTAGAACATAATTCATTTCTTCCTCCTCCAGACTGTGCTCCTCACACTCCAACAGGTGTCATGGTGGTTTTCCTGAAGAGCACATCTCTCTCCACCCTTGAATGTTCTCCACCTCACAACCACAGTGGATACCTCCAAAAAAGCTGATGCCAGGCTCCCCACCAACCAAGGCTAGTGCCCTCTGCATCTCCAAGTCCTCTGGCACCCATGCTACTCACTTTGCAAGACTTTCTGGGCACTCAATCTTGCTGCTATGCCATGCTACCACAGCTTCTGGACAGTGCTGCACAGCTGAGTGAGCCTGCTCCTGCCAGCTAGTCCAGTTGCTGCAGCTTTCCTGTGTAGAGGCCCAGGCTGCCTTCCCCAAAGACGGAAGGCAACGTCTTTTTAATGGGTGGGAGCTGGGTTATAGGTCGTAACATTCACTGCAGTGATCAACAGTGTTTGCCATACTTTACGTAATGGAATGTCATAGCCATTAACATTTGAAGAATATTTATTGTTACGGGAAAATGCTCACATTATGTTAAAGAAAGCAGGATACAAATCTGTAAACACAGCATGATCCAATCTTGTAGTAAAATAAATTATATATGCATAGAAAAAATACAGAAAGGGAATACACTAAACATTTAACAGTGATGCTCAGGGAGGGAGGACTCTGGGTCAGCGATTAACTTGTTTCCTGCACTTTCCAAACATTCTACAAGGAGCATGTATGACTTTGATAGACAAGGGGGATGCAGGTTGACACCTACCTAGTCCTGGGAGGCAGCAAGATTTGTGTGCCGAGGCGTCACGTAGTCACTTGCAAAGCTTCACACTGTCATACATGAAGGAAGGCTAGCATCTGCCACTGAGGGCCACAGGGCACCTGAAAGGTCACAGCCATCTGGGAACTGTTCCTTCAAGCAGCTCGAATGCCTCACTTTAGGACATGCTTCCCCATCCATCCTTCACTTCCAGAGGCCAGTGTAGACGGAGGGCTGGAGACTGCAGTGGCCACTGTCCCATCCCTCTCCCTGGAGAGGGAACAGTCCACACCACTGCTCTCTGACCTAAAGGTACCCAGGTCTTCATTTAAACTCTGCTAACTGACCAAGCTTCTCACTCCCATGCCGGCATCTCCCTGATGATGGGAAAGTCTGAGACTGCTTCTGCTAACATAGTTATTGCTTAAAATGGCCCGAGAGCGACCGACCACCTTCGGCAGCCCACGCTGCTTGCGTCTCAAAGCCTCTGGCTGTGTGGTCAGACATGCAGGGGGAAGGTGCTGAAGTCGAGCCTGCAGCTGGACTCTGGCGGGCTGCTGGGCCGGGAACTAAGGGGAAGTCCTCTGGAGAGGTGCTGCCTTGAGATGGGGTGAAGTTACAGAGAAGACATGTAACTTGATGCTCAGTGTTCTTTCTGTGTGTAAGGTGAAACTATTCCATCTTCTTTCTAAGAATTAATCCTTAAAAAAAAGAGAAGTACACAGTACAGAGAGATGCGAAGTGGAAAGAGCTCACTGAGCGCCTAGGAGCACAGCTCCAGCACTGAGCAAGCGCTGTGCTCGGAGCCTGCAAGGAGCATCTGACCAGGCACGGCCTGATTTATTAGGCTGATACTCATGGCAAAGCTATCTGACCAGAGATTATAAAAATATTTTCAAAATGCTTTGTAGAATGAAATAACAAAATAATTAAATTCTCTTTCTCTGGATTTTTCCACTTAAGCTAAAATCATGAATTGCTAAATAAAATGAAAATTTTATACGCCATTGGCTAAAACATGAACCACAAGCTCTTCCCAACAATTATTGGATGAAAATCCTATAATGCACATACTAGTCACTTACAAAGAATTTATTCTTTTACAGCAGCTCAGGGCCACCATTAGGAAAATATGTCTATGGCCACAGCATCACACATGTTATTTTCTGGGTGAACTTGGGTGTTCTTAGGTAAGTAGAGTCCCAGGTTTGCTTGGTCTTGGACAATGTTTTTCTCTCTCCACCCTGGCATGGATTCTGACCCCATCTGAATTGTGATGAATGGGTGCTGCCGGCCTTTCACCCCCAGCTGGCGTCTTTTGCTTTCAGTGCGTCTACTTGTCTACTTTAAGTCTAGTAAACGCCTCTTCTGCTTTTGTGTGGGGGGGTGGGGCTTAAAGTCCAAGCAATCACACGTTAGAAATGAACGTAAATCTTAGTGGTGCGATTGTTCTTTAAGGGTTCCCCTCTGAGTAAATTTTAAGAAACTTACTGACATCTCTCTGGCAGCTCAAAGGCCTTTTCCGATTCAATGCTTGATGTGAGGTTTTGTCAGAAGTAACTTAGGATAAATGCCATTCTCACTAGTATTATGCACACTTTGTCCTTTAAAGAGGTTATATGATGACAAGTGAGGTTAACAGATGGAAAACATTTGAAACATAAACTGTGCAATGGTATTGTTAGCCCATGTACCATAAAGAAACACACACAGATGGCTAAATTGAGTCATCCCCAATGTTTTATTTAATTTAAAGTTTTAAAAGGCAGTGGTTAAGCACATAATCTATGTGTGTGCATATCTGCATGTATGTGTACCTACACATACATGCATATATGAAAGGAAACCAACCCCTTTTAACTTTAGCCACTGATCAACTTGGCCTGTCTACATGATTGCACGTCTACTTCATATGACCATTTCTAAGAGTAAAAATAAACAGCCTTAATCAGTTTAATAGTAACTATTTGTGTTTCTTTTTTTTTAAATAAATAAAGTTACCATTAAACTGATCACATATGGTAGAAAGAACACACACACAAATACACACAGAGACCCTTGTTTAAAACGTGACATACGAATGACCTTTATGTACAAATGGGTGCTGTTGGCGCCCTACCCCCAGCACAGGCCACGAAAGAACTCCCACGACTCGGGGAGCCCCATCCTCTCTGTTGCCTGGAGGATGAGTGTATACTTGGCACCCTGAGTGAGACCTCAGAATGCACGCTCTGGATGCAGCGGTACAGATGGTGGTCCAGCCCTACGGTACGTGTAGTGTTCAGGAACATGAGGAATAAATAGGCACATGTAGCTGCCTGGAACTAAACCATCATTTCTAACTCCTCACAGGGAGAGCTGTAGTCTGAAGTTTTCCTAAGTGACATACAAACTTTCAAGAGTGTAACAGGTTTGTAAGTCTGGGGCTCTGTGTGTGTGTTTCCACATTTATATAAAACTGAAATGAAGGGTGGACTAGGTGGACAGGGCAGCTGCCTGGCTTCCACTCAGTCCGTGCTGATCTAAGGAGTCACCTGCCTCAGCCCTTAGTTACCAGCTCCTCGGCCTCTTGTGTGCCTGGTTGCTGGAGACTTGGAAGGGGCGGTTTACACGAGCCGGTGGAGGGGCATGGCTGAATCTTCGGCTAGGAGTCCTGGCGACAAGACTGCCAGACTGGACCTGCTGCTCGGCAGAGTGAAGTTCCGCACTGCATCCTGATGAAATGGAATGACTGCTTCCGCTCCTAGCCCGCACCTCTGCCTAACTCCAGCTCTACGTGGATGCCTCACTGTCGCAGAGAACACAGGACCACCTCTTACATACGCTGGGTACCCAACGAGCAAACCAGCTAATGTGTTTCTAGCCAAAGCAAGGGCATAAATGTTTCAGAGAAAAAGATTCCCCTGGAGCTACAGAGAAAAGATGCTGATGAAAGCCACATTGAGAGCGGGGCAGGTGACGGCGCTCAGTCCGTGTCGGAGCTGGTCTCTTCGATGACAGAGTACTGGCTGAGTGCTTCCTCCAAGGGAGTTATTGTCCCATCAGGTTTTAGTCCCATTGGCTTAAGCAACTCCTCTCTGGAAAAAGAGATAAAAGAAGGAGAAAAAAAGTATTCACCAGCATCACACAAACCCTCCCCCGCCCAGATCCCCATCCTTTTAAAAAGAGAAGTCTTTAAAAACCCAAGTATTTTCTCCCGGCTCTCTGTGTGTTTGGAATGGAAAGATGAAAGGGGCATGGAAAGAAACAGGGGGATGAAAGGCTTCATTCACACAAGCCAAACCTACTAAGCCAATTAAAGTTTGAAAAGTCAAGGTCCAAACGGGCTCAGGACAAGGAGCAGGTCTCTTCTGTTTTGAATAATGAACTTTTTTCCCTCTCGTGGATTCATTTGTTTTAGAGAAGTTGAAGCTGCTGGAGTTTCACCTGTCCAACTCAGAATTAAACACACGTTTCATTTAATAGCATCAATTGTCAAATTTGGTTTTGTTCCCATCGCCTCTGACTCGTGAGCACTTGTTGATTCATTTCAAATCAGCTGGAGTTCCCCAAGTTTTCTTTCCTTTTCTCTCTCTTTCCTTCTTTTTGTTTAAAACACCATTGCTTTTGTTTGTGGCGTTTAATTATGGGATTGACAGCCATTTTTAATCTCTTCAAAGCTCCCCAACTGTCTTCACCTAATCCAATTGTATCCACTCCACAAGTTACAGCCTCATCTAAGATGGTTAATTATCGATTAAGCCAATCAAAAAGCATCAGGAAAGATTTCTTTAATCTTTTCCTAGGCCTTTTTATTATTGCATGGAGATTGTGGCGAACGTCCCTACTGAGCTGCTAACTCCAACGCTTCCACTCCCAACAGGCTGGTGGTGTGTGAGACAGGGATGTCAGAGGCTCAGAGCTGCTTAACCGTATTTCTCATGGAAACGGGCACCACTGCCTGAGAACATGACGCCGCAGCAGCAGCAGCAGCAGCCGCAGCTGCAATGTTCGTGGCTGGGGTGTGGAGGGAAACAACAGCACTTGTCCCTCTCTCCTTGCTACTGTCCCTTCAGGCAACACAAAGAGAGGCTCCCCCCTGGGAAGGCGCAGCTGTACAGCTGTGACGACAGCACAGCGGAACCTGGGGAGGTGAGCTCAGCTCAGGGACTTGGGGTTAGTAACAGGAGTTGAAGCAAGTGGCTCTGGCTAGCACCAGAGGATGACTGCTGAGGCCAGAGTCTGGGAAATGTGGATGACGGACTGGCTGGTAAAGTGAGGCTCCTGTGTGTTATATGTAGGAAACAGGATCAGAATCATAAAGCTTCAAGTTGGAAGGGGCCTCACAGATCATTTAGTCCAACCCCCTTCTTTAAAAGGAGGCTGAGTGACTCACCCAAGGCCACTTAGTGGCAGAGCTGGGCATGGGAAAGGTCTCCTGAATCCCAGTCCGGTGTTCTTTGTAGTCAACCCCATCTCAGCTGGCTGCCCTAACTGCATGGAAAAGCAGCGAGTTCACTGCCCAACAGCTATGTAAAGAACTGCCACTTGCTGGGCAGCCCAGGAGGACAAGCGGCAGCTGTGCCTTTGATGAGTGGACAAAACAAACAGACCCGAGACGAGCCGGGCCTCAGATGGGTGTATGTCCTGAAGACTGCGGATGCGACACTGTGGCTCCTGAGAAGAAGCATGGCCACACTACCTGGGAGAGGCAGAGGAGACCCCTGTGCCAGGCGAAGGAGACTGCGAGGCCCCACTGTCTCGTGTGTGACTGTTAATTTGCCTCTGCTGCTCTGCGCTCTTGTAAGGCTGGACAAGGGACCAGTGTTTAGAGAGTAGAGGTTCAAGGAAGAAGTGAGGGGAGGAGGGAAGGGTGACAAGGCCAAAGGAAGGAGCTCAGCATTTACCCTGTAGTGCCCCGAGGGTCATACCCTCTGGAGTGGTGTGGCAGTGGTAGACACATTGGAATAGGTGCTGATAGGTAATCTTAGGAGGTCACTGTAGTGGTGTATGGAGAATGAGAGAAAGATGGAGTATGGCTGAGCTGTGGGAAGGAAAGGCACTGTGCCTCAGGTCGGTGTGGAAGGGAGCTGGTGAAGGTGAGTGGTAAAGTGTCCCTATGGCCCCAGGACAGGTACTGAGGTCCAGCACTACCTACAGGAGCCAGAATACAGGACAAATTCAGGGGAACGCGCTATTTTTCAGGGCCCAAAGAGCGTGAGCTGCCTTTTGTGGCAGACAGACAGAAATGCCAGTGGACAGTCATTAGCAATTCTCTAGTCCTGCTATGACCCAGCCACGATTCAGGATACACATTTTTCTAGTTCTGACTGTGATGAGGAATTCTGTGACACTGAATTCTAACAACTGGTGTGGAGAAAAGGGGACAACGTGCTGAGAACAGCACACTGAAGGGTAAGAAACTTCTCGGTCTAAAGGTTGGGAGTTGTTGTACACATCTGTAAAAACAAGAGCCTGGCTCAAAAGTCAAAAACCCAAACCCAAGCCAACCAACCAAATACAAACTTTAAACACCTAATGACCTAGGTTTAAAGGTGTTGGTCCCCGAAGGCAGTGAGGTATGGTAGGGACTGAGCGGTAAGGAGAGGCGGAAGTAGAACTGGCAGGGGCCTACCAAAGCCAGTGATGAACTGCTCGGTAGACCCGCCATCACTGACAGTACTAACACAATTACATTCCTAAAGAACAGGCCAACACTGGGACTAGCTGCCAGGGTGAACCACCAAGCTACTCTACGTAAACCCAGGAAGAGTATTTCTGAATCAAGTCTGTTCTCTTTATTCCTACCCTTTAGTCCAACTTTACAGCTGGGAATAATTCAGAATTTTACAGTTTTATGGTCCATTTCCAATAGTCAATTCATACAACAAAGGGCACCCATCTTTTAATTCTCACTTGTTAACCATTCTCAAGCATTTAGGTGGTGCTCTGTATCACCCTCCATTAAAACGGAAGCTCCTCAGAAGGCATGAATTCTTTTCTTTTCCACATGGCTCCATGCAATGTTGGTGTGTACTGACATTTTCTGTAGAAAAGGCATCGGTGCAACTTGGCCACAGTCATGCATTCATGCAGATAAATTAAGACAGCAATGTGATGTGTGGGAAGAGCAAACGGATTGTAAGTTAGCAAGTCTAAGGTCTGGACTCTTCCACTTACCAGCTGTGAGATCTTGGGCAAGTCTCTGAGTCTTAGTTTCCCCATCTGTGAAATGGGGTCATGGAAACACTAGCTCTACCTACTTCCCAGTGGTGACATGCAGTCCCAGCACAGCAGTGGTAGCAACAACAGCAACAGTATAGACCAAAGAGTTCTGTGAACTGGAGAGGACTCAAGTGTTTACTGTAGGGGGGTAAAAAGCACACACAGGTTCTAAAGCCAGACCTGGGCTTCAATTCTACATCTATAGCTCATTAATGCAAGGCCTTTGAAAACTCTAAACTTTGATTTCATCCTTTGTAGAACTGGGTCAAGAACACTCATCTCACTGAGCCATCATGAATGCACACACCACAGACTACACACAGAAAGTGTACAATGTAATGGCTGGGATATAATCGGAACCCACAAGCTGTACTCTTGCTCTTTATGTGTTTACAGGTTTCCCCTTTCTGATAAAAGTGTGTGTGTGTGTGTGTGTGTGTGTGTGTGTGTGTGTGTAATATGCAGAAGCAAACAAAAGACATGGTCCCTGTGCTCAAGAAGCTTTAGTCAGTTTGGAAGATAAAACATACATACATCAAACAATACCAAAAGGATTACAGAACAGCAGATTGACAAGCTTAGGATGATTGACAGGCAGAGCTCTGTTTTCCCTGAGCCTTACAGTTCACCAGTCGACTCCTGCTGTATGTGAAATGTGTTCAAGGAGGTTTCTTGTCCTGTTTGGGAGCAGGAATGGATCATTTGCTAGCTTGTGACTGCTTTACCCATGAACCCTGGATTGCTTCTCATACTCTCCAGTCCAACTTTTCTGCTCTTCTTCTCTATGCTAAAGCTAGCACCAAACAAAGTCTTTGCTCTAGAGACTCACTGCCGACGGCTTGGTGGATGCCGTGGTTATTAGCTCAGTTTCACTGAGGTCTGTGTGTCCAGTCAGTAAGATACGGACAGAGAATAGGAACCTTTATGACCACCACAGCAGTGTCCTTTCCCCGACATGGCGAGGCACGTGCAGGAGGAACAGGAAGACACAAGAGACACGCTATCACGGGCTCCTTGCAGGAGGCAGCCCCGAGGCCACACTGCGGCAGAGCAGACATGGCGTCCAGAAGCAGAACTAGTCGGGCAGAGGCACACAAGCGAGTCAGCCATGTGCAGAGACCGGCAAGCAGGCTGGCTCAGCTGAGGACAAGGAGGGGGAGAGCTGACAGTGCGATGAAAGAGGGCTAGACCCTGGACTCCAGGCGGGACGCACTGCACTCCTCGGTGTCTCTGTCTTCTGTCTCAAAAGCCACCGCCATGTCTAAGAGTATTCACTAACAATAACCATTACCACTAGGTTTGAGCGCTGCCAACACTACTGCTCTGACATAGGAACGGAAACTCTTCTACGCTTTACCTAGTCCGTTTAATGTCCTCCTGTGCTCTGGCACAGGCCTCAGAGAGCGAAGGTCTCCAGGGAAGTGAACTACACTTGGCTGGCCTCTTCACACACGTCATGTACCATATAGGTTCCTCCTAACTAAGCCACGAACAAGACACAGGCTAATCTGTGAGCAGATTTATTTTCATCAAGATTTATAGGTTCAGGGAAGGATTAGTAATCCACAGTAAACCCAGCTACAGAATCAGGAAAAGATTACTAGTCCACAGGAAACCCTCCTACAGGATCAGGAAAAGATTACTAGTCCACAGGAAACCCTCCTACAGGATCAGAAAAAGATTACTAGTCCACAGGAAACCCTCCTACAGGATCAGGAAAGGATTACTAATTCTCAGGAAACCCTCCTACAGAATGCTTTCCAAAGATTTTTTTGCTGTCTAGTAGACTGTGCTCAACTTGAAGGCAGAGTCCATGTCTTCTTGGGCTGTGATTTTCATGTACCTAGTGTAGGACAGAGCACACAGCAGGTGCTTGGTAAATGTTTCCTGAAAGGATATAGTACAAGGTTCATGGCATAGATGGAGAATGGCAGAGGACGAAGTGTCAGGAAGTATTCTCTTTCTAGCTGCAACGGTTTTCTTGCCAAGTCAACCTCATCGGACAATGCTGACAGCCCAGCAGAAGTTGGGCATTCTTGCTCTCAACCATTTGGTAGACTCAGCTTCTTATGTCGGAGACATTAGGAGTTCAGGATTCTAGCCTCGTAACTTCTGCTAATCTGTTACAAGCCCTTGAGCAAGCCATTTGCCTCTGTGAACTATAAAATGAGGGGTTGGACAAGATGATCCCCACTATTCTACATTGATCTTAAGAATAAGTCTCAAGTTACTAAATAATTTCAAATCACACAAAAAGCTCCTGGCGTTTTAAGACACTCAAAATCACCATCCTAGGACTTTCTTCCTAATCAAGGTATTCTACACCTACCAGTCAAACACAGCACCTGCCCGTCAATGACACACACCCGACCAAACCTTTTCTGCAATCTG
>CABHPQ010163111.1:0-46522 GCA_902168405.1 Peromyscus aztecus | reverse complement strand
CGAGAGCTTCCTTTTGCCCCCTGTTACACTGATTGGTGTTGTTGAGAAGTTTAACTTTTCTATACACCATTATTTTCAGTTATGGTTACCGCCCTCGGCCCTTTTCAATTCTCCCGCTGACTGGGTCCAGACTTCATTTGGAAGTCCCAGCACCATTGATGCTGTACTCATTGCAGCGCTAATTTTCTTCTACTCAGAGTCACTTGATCTAGTCTCACTTCAGATTTAGGACTTCCAGATCTGTGACCTTTCTACTTTCCCTCAGTTTGTTCATTACTTGAAGGACCAATATAAAAAGCACCTCAAAGTTCTTCTCCTAGACACTGGTCACCAGTGCCTTCTCTAATGTTCATCTCAGCATTCCTAACATGTGACCTCCAGACTGCTTTTTTGTAGGTAGGCTTGCTGTTGGACTTGAAGAAGCAGATACTGATATTTCCGTAGCTCTGTGTATACTGTATACTGAGTATAGTGTATCACTGTATACTCTTTGGTATAATGTGATAAGTGCATTAAAACATATCTGCATGTTATCAGTGGGTATTTCACTGTAATTCTGGGGGTTTGTTTTTTCTTTTTTGTTGCTTTGTGAAAATGCAGATTGAGCCTAGGGCCCAATATGTGCTAGGAAAGTACTCTATCACTAAGTTGCACATTCACTATCAATGACGTAAGGATAATGAAACCTGAACAGTACCACTGTAGAGAGTAATTTGTTCTTCTCACTATGACCAACAGTAGAGCAGCACAGTACTTTGTATTGCTATTATTTGTTCTTTATTATTTTGATACGTTGTATAGCTCCACTCAGAACAACTATGCTGTCAGCAACAGCTTTGCTTCTTGTGATGCCATTTTTTTGTTGTTGTTCGTTTTTCGAGACAAGATTTCTCTGTGTAGCCTTGGCTGTCCTGGAACTCACTCTGTAGACCACCCTGGCCTTGAACTCACAGAGATCCACCTGCCTCTGCCTCCCAAGTGCTGGAATTAAAGGCGTGCACCACCACTGCCCGGCTCTATGATGCCATTTTTAAAGGAACATTAGCTATCTGCACAATTCAAGTTTCCTAATAATAATTTATATTAAAACTATAAAAATTCTCTCTGCAGCAGAAATACCTGTGTGTACATGTTTGTTATGATTTTTATAAATTCTGGTGGGGTGAATCAGAATGAGATTCCTAGAAGAAACCAATATTCCTCCAAACGGTTTTGGAGCATAACCACTATTTCTTCATTTCTATGACAGGATAATACCCTTACATATATCATTAATTTTGTGTAATATAAAGATCAGTGAAGATCTTTAAAAAATTTTTTTGGATTTTTTTATTTCTTTTTTTTTATTTTACATTGGTATGGATTTTTGCATATTTTTTATTTTATTTTACAATACCATTCAGTTCTACATATCAGTCACGGATTCCATTGTTCTCCCCCCTCCCGCCCCTTAAAATTGTTTTTAATTGAATTTTATTGAACAACCGTTAATGGGTGCCAATATGTACAGGATGCTGTACTGAGTGATGGAGAAGTCATTCCTCCCTTAAATGCTTATAGTTTACTAGCACAAGAATGACAGGTATGTAAGCAGTACAGTTTTGATGGTGTCATATATGACATGGATACAAAAGATAGTAAGTATAAAAGATTTTATGGGATGATAGTTGATACTTGAGTCGAGGCTTTTGGGGAGAGGTACAGTGCTGGTTATTGAGCCCATGGCTTTGTATTGCAGGCAGACACTCTCCTTGGGGTGTGTGTACAGTCCTTTGTGTTGCAGGCAGGCACTCTCCTTGGGGTGTAGGTACAGTCCTTTGTGTTGCAGGCAGACACTCTCCTTGGGGTGTGTGTACAGTCCTTTGTGTTGCAGGCAGGCACTCTCCTTGGGGTGTATCTACAGTCCTTAGAACTGAGTTTTGAGGGATGATTAGGTACTTAGGAAGCCGTGTGTGGAGTTGACACTTGAGTGGGACAAAGCAGGAGCAATAAAATAGGGGCTACAACTAGAAGGTGGAAGGACGATAGATATGCTGGGGGAAGTGTGTAGATAGGTGAAAATAGGCTGGGAGATGGATGTGTATGTGGAAAAGTCTAAGGAGTTTGAAAGTTATTGTACAGACAGTGGAAGCCATGATAGGGCCTTCAGCTAGAAATAATAGGAGCAGTCTATATTTTCAAAAGATAGCCGTGCTTACATCATATGTTAGAGAACTGCCGATTGAAATCAAAACCCATAACACTGACAGCGCAAAATGGTGTGATGACATGGGATATTAGAAACTCTTTGTTGGTGCTGGAAATGCAGAATGATTTAGCCACTTTTGCATATTGTTTGGCAGTTTCTTTAAAAGAAAACCAAACACAATGGGGCGGGGTGTGGCTCAGCTGTCGGAAGTAATGCTAACCGTACAAGCCTGAGGATCTTAGTTTGGATGCCCAGTACCTGCACGAACAGCTTGGCACAGCAATGTGCACCCGTGACCCTAGGGCTGGGTGTGGAGACAATGAGGAGTCCTTGGGCTTGCCAGTCACCCAGTCAAGCTGAATCGATGAGCATCAGGGTCAGTGATGCCTGAAAAGCATAAAGTAGATGATAGAGGATGCCGGGCATTGGTGGCGCACGCCTTTAATCCCAGCACTCGGGAGGCAGAGGCAAGCGGATCTCTGTGAGTTCGAGGCCAGCCTGGGCTACCAAGTGAGCTCCAGGAAAGGCGCAAAGCTACACAGAGAAACCCTGTCTCAAAAAACCAAAAAAAAAAAAAAAAAAGAAGATGATAGAGGAAGATATCTGATGTTGACTGCTGGCCTCCAAATGTTCAGTGTATACACATGCACATATACATATGTATACAATGTACACACATGCACACAATGTACACAATGCACATATAAATATGCACACAATGTACACACACATGCACAAAAAGTAGAAAATGCTCTTATAATAAAATCTAGTCTAAATAAGTTTAAAATATATAAACATAACTCATGTACAATAACTACAAGTTTGTTCATATTTTTCAAAAAATGGAGTATGTAAGCTATTTCTCAGTAAGAGAATGGATAAATGAAACTGTATTGCATCCAGACAGTAGAGCATAGTTTAGCACTTAAAGGAAACAAGCCATCAAGGTGTGAAATGTTGCAAAAGAGCCTTAAATGTGTGTTCCTTAGAGTGACCACTCTGAAAATACTGAATATTGTGTGATTCCAACTGCATGACATTCTGGAAAGGGCAAAGCTATGGAAACATTAAAAAGATCAAAAGTTGCCGAGAATTCAAGGCATGGAATTCAAGGCAAGGAGGGATCAATAGCCCCAACACAGAATTTTTAGAATACTGAAACTACCCTGATATTGTCCAGGTAAATACATGTTTTCATACGTTTGTCCACACCTGAAAGATGTACGTACCCCACCAAGAGCGAACCCTAGTGTAAGCTTTTGTTTTGGTGACAGTGATGTGTCGGTTCCCCAGTTGTTAATAGTGTCCTGTGTTAGTGCAGGATAGAGGGAAGGAACAGGTGCTTGTGCGGACTCATTGTAACTTCTGTTCAGTTTTTGTTCAGTTTAAAACTGCCCTAAAAGTAAGTCTCCTTACTTATTAGGGAGAACATTCTTCTCTTTAGAATTACAACAACAAAACCAAGAAAACAAAATAAAATACCACCCAAAAAGATAAAAACAAACAAAAAACCCACAACAAACTGTAACCAAATAAAAGCACACACAAAAAAACTGTGGAGTTCATCATGTGTTGGTCAGCTACTCCTGAACACGAGGTTTGTCCTGGAATGGACAGTGCCACTCCATTAATAGTTAAGTTGTTAACCTTTACCCTAGTGTGCAGAGGGCCCAGCCCTCTGCAGGGCAGAGAGACTAGGAATGAGACGCAGAGTCAATGAGAAGAAACACACAGACTTCTTTTCTGAGGGATCAAAGTTTCTCTTTATTATTTTTCCTGTTGTTTGTTCTACTCTCTTCCTTTTTGTTCTGTTCTTCTACCCTGATGTTTCCCTTCTTCTCTTCCTAATGACTTCCCTCTCACTACTTCCTGATGTCTGCCTTCTACATCTTTCCTGGTATTTTCCTTCTAACTTCTATTTTTTTCCCTTACAGCTTATATACCTCAGCAGAATCATTTAAGCAATATAAAATTTGCAATGTGGTTATATTTTGTTTGTTAAGTAAATGATTACAAGGAGTATAAGTAAAAACCAAGATGTTTTTCATATCCCCTTACATGATTAAACATTTTACATATTACAGGTGAAAAACATAGATCAGGAGCCTTTCAGCCATAACTGTTTACATAGTTTTTATTATTGCCAGAAAAACAAGTTGCTAGTTTCACTTTTCATATTTTAGAGTCCAGTCCAATTATCTTAACTAACTATCTAATTCTTTGTTTTCTAGTTACATGAAGTCCCTTGTTTAAAGCTTTATTTTAGCTATAATGCACACCAAAATCCATGAACACATTTCCCAATATCAAAAAGAACTTGAGGTAACTCCTGGGACCCGATTGTTTTCCTGAAGAGAAAACTCATAAGTCCTATCTGTGTGACACTTCCTTGTTCTATTTTCTATCCTCTGCAACCCCTGCTTTATCAGGGGTGGGGGTAATACTTTAAACAGTACAATTTAAGAGGAAATCATCTTCATAATAATCCACATGTAAAAATGCCCAGTAGAGCAGGATAGTTCCATGAGATAATCACTACATTACAGGCAGTGGGGATCCCCCCCACCCATTCACACCGTGCCAGACACCAGAGAAAAACGACAGTGGCAAACATGTGAAGGCACAGCAGTAGCAAGAGACATTCAGGAGCCCAAGCCCTTGGGGCCTTGCTATCCGAGATTTACTCATCAGTACCTTGCCTTATGGTGGGCCGGACTCCTGAAGTCAATTGCCTCCTGCTGATTCTCTGACATGGTACTAGTGACTAGGTTTTCATTCAATCATTTTTAAAAAATATAACAAAATAAAAGATAAAACAAAACCCATCAGATTAAAGTTGGATAAGGCAAACCAACAGAGAGAAAAGAGCCCAAGAGAAGGCACAAGAATCAGAGACCCACTCATTCCCACACTCAGGAATCCTACAAAAACACTAACCTGGAAGCCATACTATACATGCAGAGGACCTGGTGCAGACCTGTGCAGTCCCTGTGCTTGTTGCTTCAGTCTCTGTGAATTCCTATGAGCTTTTCTCAGTTGATTAAAAAGGCCTTGTTCTTCTGGTGTCCCCCATCCCCTCTGGTTCTTACATTCTTTCAGCCTCCTCTTCTGTGGGATTCCCTAAGCTCTGAGGAGAGGGATGTAATGGAGACATCCCATTTAGGGCTGAGTGTTCCAAGGTCTCTTACTTTCTGCATAATGTCTAGCTGTGGGTCTATATTTATTCCCATCTGCTATAGGAGAAAGCTTCTCTGATGATGACTGAACAAGACACTAATCTATGAGTATAGCAGAATGTTATTAGGAGTCATTTTTATCACTACATTTTTTCTTTTCTTAGACTAGTATTATTTGGTTTTACCCTAGGTCCTTGGGCTATTTAGTCTCAAGCAGTGTTGGGTTTGGGTTCCATCTTTTGAAGTAGGCATTAAATCATATCAGTTGTTGGTTGGTTACTTTCCCAAGCTTTGTGCTACCATTGCCCTAGCCTATCTTGCAGGCAGTATACCATTGTAGGTAAAGGGTTTGTGGTTGGCTCAGTGTTTACATTTCTCTTTTGATAGCGTGGAGAGTGCCTTCCTTTATCAAAGATGCTGGAATGTAGGGGTGAAGGCTCTATGCAAGCACCAGCTCTATGTCTCCATGTTCAATGAGTTGTGTAGGTGTTGTCTTCAGCATTGGGGCCTTGCTGTCAGTTTGTGCAGAGGAACCCATAGTCTTGGCAACAGCCTGCATTGTTTGGGGGTTCCCGTGGGGCCCCTTTGGCCAACAACTCAATTAGATGTAACCCAGTCCCGGCACTGGAAGCTTCATTTGGTGACAAAAGATGGCCAGTTGGGACGCTATCTCCCCTATTATTTGGTGATTTCATTTAATTTACCTTCATATATGTATATATTTTCTACCGTACTAGGTTTCTATATTTTGTCTCAAATGGCCCTTAATTTTAGCTGTCTTTCCTTGTATTCCTTCTCACAACCTCTCTTCCCTATCCTTTAGAATATTTTTTAAAAAATACTTTCAATTCAGTTGTAAAGAGTGGTCAAAGGCTATGAATAGATATTTCTCCAAGGGTGAGATGCAGAGGGCCTATAATTGCATAAAAGATGCTCAGAATCATTTGAGAGTACAAATCACAACCATGATGCACTACCATGTACTCACTAGGATAGCTTTAGTAAAAAGATAATAAAAAGTATTGACAAAAATGTAAAGAAATATACACCCTCAATTTATTGTTACTTTATTATAAAATGATTCAAACTATGTGGAAAACAGTTTAATAATTCCATAAATTGCCCAGTACAGTTGCCATGTGACCCAGCACACCCATTTCTAGATATGTATCATCAAGAAAAGAAAACTTGTCCAAATGATAGCTGATTGTTCATTATAACAGTATGTGCATTAGCTCCAAATTGGAACCTACCCAAGCACCTAAATCAGTGCCTGGAGAGATAATATGCACCAGGTCCATACAAGGGACTATTATTCATCTACCAGATGAATGAAGTATTAATGCATGGATGAACTTTGAAAACTTTATGCAAAGCAATGAAGCCAGTCACAAAATACCATATATTGTATCATTTCATTTATGTGAAGTGTCTGCAATAAGCAATTATAGAGAAAGTAAGTGGAATAGTTGCTGCCTTGGACTTAGAAGCAGAATGAGGTGTAGATGGAGTTTCTCTGTGTCCTGGCAGTCACTCCCAAATAACCACACAGAGACTTATTATTAATTATAACTGCTTGGCCAATAGCTTAGGCTTGTCTCCAGCCAGCTCTTACAACTTAACCCATTTCTATTAATCTGTGTGCTGCCCTGTGGCTCGTTTACCTCATCTATGAACTTCCCATGTTTTTCTTCTGCATCTGGCTCGCTACTCCTGTGACTCTGCCCTTCTCCTCCCCAACATTCTCTTAATCTGGTTCTCCTGCCTAACCTTATCCTACCTAGCTATAGGCCAGTCAGCTTCTTTATTAAGCCAGTTACAGTGACATATATTCAGACAGTGTCAAGGAATATTCCACAATGGGGAAGTTTGGGAGTGATGGCTATTGGGTGTAAGGTTTTTGGGGTGGTGAAAATATTGTAAAGGTGATTGCAGGAGGTTATTGATGTCACTCACTGCTAGAACTCGTGGTTGGCATACCCAAAGCCCTTGGTCAGCCCCCATCACTGGGGGAAATAATGGTTGCAGTGGTTGAACATTTTTAGCATTAAAAATGAGTGAATTTAGGATGTTAAGTAAGTCAATTTATGATATGTGAATTATATTTCAACAAAACTACTTTAAAAAAGATTTCCTCATCTCTGCAGAAAGGTACTCATTTGTGTTGTTTAAGCTTAGGACTCCACCCCCCCCATATGAGATCTTCTCCAAATAACAGCAGTTTTCAGTGATCACTCTTGCTGCCAATTCTATACTATTAACTTACCTTATGTGTCTATCCGTTGTGTTTGTCTCTCTTACTCTTGTGTGCTTGTGAGTAGAGACTATCTAGTGTCTACATCATTTTATTATAATCTTTATTATAATCATTGGTTATTTATTTAGTGGATCAATTTTAAAGGGACTTATTAGGTTGTTTGCCATTCTTTTCATCCAGTATAATTATGTATAAGATGCTAAAGTTTTATATGGTTTAAAAGAGAAACATATTTTAGAAAAGGATGTACATACACTTGGAAAGTCTTACAAAACTATATTGATATGTAGAATTTGAATATTAGCAAAAATGTTTGTTGATCATGTGTTGTATATTAGCAACAATGCTAAACTCTGGTAAGGTACTGTAAGGAATCAAAAGTTTATCTATTCTTCATGAATAGTCTACGTCAGGAGTGATTTCAGAGGCAGGGAAGGAAAGTTCATTACTAGACACAGGTAAAGTTAGTAAAGTAAGTTGAGACTATTTGGAAGACCAGTATGAGCCAGAGTTATTTGGAAAACCTTAAGAAGGGACTTACAGATTTGTTTTAAAAAACGGACTTTTGTTTTTTCAGGTACAAAACTTAAACATGAACAACGATACATATTACCAATGTTCAAAGCTGATTTGGGTAGAACTGGAATACAGTTGCATACAACATATTCCAGAGGAATTAGAAAAGTCAAAGTAATGGATAACAGAAAAGAGCCTCCATTCTTCAATGAAGATAACGTGGGACCATTTTACTTCAAACTTCCTTTCTATGACACCATGGAACTCTTCATCGAAACATTGACTGGAACATGTTTTGAACTAAGAGTTTCACCCTTTGAAGCTGTTATCTCTGTGAAAGGAAAAATTCAAAGATTGGAAGGTACTAGTCTTAGTTTCTACAATATGAGGATTAAATATCTTAAAAGTTTTTTAATGGAGAAAAATTTAAACATATGGCATTAGAAAGAATAGAATAATAAAATCTCCATTTTATCTTCAACAGTTACCAACTTAGAACCTGCCTCCTTTGTATTCCTTTGTTCTCCGTCTTATCCCCCTCCACAAGATTTTCTTAATTCAGATCTCTGGCATCATGTTAATGTCATGAAATAAATATTTCAAAATAGTTTTAGCAAGTTAGGATGATTACACAAATTGAACCATAACTATTTTGCAGTTGCTTTTAATGGCGAATGTAATTTATTTCTTTTTAGAGTACTTTTTTGTTTGTTTATTTTTTATACCAGTTTGTAAATCCTTTTTTTCCCCTTTACAATGGAGATTTTCTGAGTGTTTGGGTTACATTTATATTTATTCAAAGTTCCTCTAACATAGCAAGGATTTTGAATGACATGTAATATCTTTTTGTGGTATATGTATTTGTGGTGTCATATGTTACTCTATGTTAATATTACTCTTTCAGATTTCAGATTACCATTTATGATTGTCCAGTTTTGACTAGAAAATTAAATCATTCCCTATAACGCTATATAGATCTTTGCTGGTGGAGTCAACTGGGACTCGTTTGTAATATGAAGGTACTAATTAGGATTGCTCTCCAGCCAACTTAAATGCAGAATTACAGAAGGATGAGAGTGGGTGGATCTTTGGGAGATCGAGGATTCTGGATATCCAAGTTTTTGAATATTTGCTTTTCCTTCATCCCTCTCCCTTAGAGTAGTTTTAGGGGACAGCTGAGTCTAGAACCACATCAAATAATGGCACATGTACCCCTGTTTCTAAGTGACAGGGGCAGTAAGAGTCATTGTGTTCTGCAGGAGACTTCAGAAGAACAGCCTTCATGAAAATATCAGTTTTAATGCTTTTCTGGGTGGCTTTTTTCTTCCTCACTGGATGTCAGTTGGAACTAACGTGGGAAGATTCTCAAGACTCCAAATTAGCAAGATGTGGCTGGAGAGGACAGAGGGGACAGTGCTTGAGTTATCCTGCAGAGGGAATAGTTGTTCCTGCAGAAGGTTTTTCCTTTGGGTAACTTTTGATGAGTTCAGAACTGCTAGTGCCGGGTGGGAGGGGAAAAAGTGAGTTGTGGAGGAAGCTAAGGAGACCGGTGACCTAGGAGCAATTGTGTTGAAGCAGAGAGGAAGAGGGAGCTGTCAGGGAACTGTCGCAGGTCTGGAAGGGACAGAAGTACCAAATCCACTAAGCAAATTAACATTAATCTTTAAAATCACATTTGCACTTATTTTATGTGTATGCACGCACATGTATGTATGCTTGCTACAGCATGCACACTTGTGGAGGTCAGAGAACAGTTTATGGGAGTTGATTCTTTCTACTATGTAGGTCTTGGGGTCAAACTCAGTTCATCAGGCTTAGTAGCAAGCTGCAAGCACCTTTACCCACTGATCCATTGTTGCACCCTAAATCACGTCTTACTGGCTCCCAAATTAACATTCCTTAATGAATAGGAATAATGATAGCAACAATTGCCAATGATCTTCTCAGGATTACATGAATTACCAAATGTAAAATGTCCTTTTCCTTATCAAGGAAAATGCTTAGTCTGGAGAGAGTGTCATTTGTTTCTGAGAACCTAATGTACATACTGTACACTTGGGGAAGGCTATGCCTTGGCTCTCTAACTTTCTTTCTGGAGCTTACTAACCAGAACAGTGGTTTACGAAGGTGTGGACATCCCTTCTAGAGGGTGTGCAAAATACTGCATGTGCCAAGAACTGTAAGAGGCTGTCTGGAGCCTTTGGTTTTGGCATTTGCTGCTCCCTAAAGAAATGTTCTCCCTGTACATGGAGGAGGATTGTTTTTGTGGTTCCTTATAAGTAATGGAGGCATATTATTAATTATGGACTATGAGCTACAAATAGACAATCCTTTTTATGCATGACAGCTGCTGCTCCATCAACGTGGGCTCCCGAAGGAATGTAGTGAGCAGACTCCCTTCACTGACACAGTGGAGAGTAACATGGCAAGAAAAGACCTCTTTACTCTCAACCATTTCCTTTTTTAGAGTAATTTGCCATTTTCTGCATAACCCTCTTTATTCTGATATTGGATAAGGACCAGATGTTTTCCTGTGTAGATTTAAAAAGAACCTTACCTTTTTAGTTGTCTTTTTTCACTTCATATTCACTGTGTATTATTGTCCTGACCCATTTGTCAGTATTGTGCTGTCATATTTACCAAAAGTCTTGATAATTTCTATTGAGTCTCTTTAATGTGCTATTCAGAATAGTCTTGTTTGTTTGTGTTGCTGGCTCTGGAACACCCTGTGGAACTTTGCCTATAAAATTTTCCAAGAGTCACAGATTTGGAGTATGTGGAAAAATGAGAAATATTTTGTTATTGTTTTTAAAGAGTGTTCATCCATATATTTTTTTACTCTTATTCTTTGGCAACTTCATATATATAATCAGTGCATCTTATCATATGTACCCCAGAGTGCCCTTTTCTGTCCCCCCAGGTCCCCTCAACATGCCCCTCTCTACCTTTTATGTCCTTTCTTTTTGATTGATTTCTTTGTAACCGACTGAGTTGAGCTAATGTTGCTGGCTGGAATGTTGACTGATCTTGTTGGCTTGGTCTTGTGCAGGTGACCGTAGCTGCAGTGAGCCTATCATGTCAGAAGAGAGCACTTCACAGCACTCCTTCCCATCCTCCAACCCCTCCGGTTTCCTGCCCCCTTTCCACAATGTTCCCTGAGCCTTGGTGACAGCAGGGAAAGGAAAGACATGTTGATAAAGATGTCATGTCATAGCTGAGCACTCAGTACTCACTATTCTCAGCATTTTGACCAGTTTTAAACCTCTGCATTAACTGCTCACCGCTGTAGAGAGGAACTTCTCTAGCCAAGGATACAGGCAGCACTAATCTGTGTGTATAAACACAAGTATTAAGGCAGTTTGACAACACATCCTTACAGTAGTGCGCTCCCCACTAGGGTCTGTGGCCTTCCTAACTCTAGGCTTTTGACCAGGTTTACTGGATCAGACATGAATTCTCTATTGTAAAGTGTGCTTCTAACCCAATAAAAAAGGGGTCTTTAACCCCATAACCTTTGCACCACTATTGTACAGTGGGCACATCTTGCTGAACAGGTCAGTATTGTAGCATGCAGTGTTAGCTGCAGGGATGCCTCGGATGGCTTTTTCTCCCAGCAGCCTGCATAGCACCTTTTGGCACTGTGAAAGCTAGTCAGCAGAAGGAAGTTTTTAGGTCGGTCCAGTTGATTTCTTTGTCCATCAAGCAAAGTGTGTTGTGTCCTCAGCAATAGGGTCTTGCCACTTACTTCTGGACAACCAAGAACAATGACAATAGCCTGCATTGCTCGGGGGCCTCTGGGGCCTCCCCGACTAATAACTTGTAGGAAGGTATTCCATGTCTTGCAGTGAATTTTTGCTTAATAATTCATGTCTTCTGGAGGAGGCATTGTCTACCATGCAGAGCACCTCTGGTCATACTCCTTCTTTTAAGGAACTTTTAAATTAGTTTACAAAGTGTTGGGTTTCCATAAGGACTTTTCATATATTCTTAGTCTGGGTTCAACTACACCCTTACTTCCTCTGCCTTGTCTCCCCACCCGCATCCATTCTTAACCCTTTAGTCCTCAGTATTCCTCCTTTATTTCACAGCATATGTGTTCTAATGTATCCTTACCCCTTGAGGCCGCTTCCCTTCCCATTGCATGTGTCTTTTCCAGAATCCTGAGCTCTACAAGATACTCCAAATTAAATACACAAATCTAAAAATTCAAAGCTACCATCCACATATAACAGAGAACAACCATGTTTGTCTCTCTGGGTCTGGGTACTTCACTCGGCATATTTTCTAGTTCCTTCTATTTCCCTGCAACCTATTTTTCTTTGCAGCCTAATAAAATTCTGTTGTGTATATGTACCACATTTTCATTATCCATTCTTTAATTGGTAGGCATCCTGGTTGATTCCATTTCCTAGATAATGTGAAAAATAGCAATGATATATGTGCATTTTCTCTGTAGTAGAATATGTAGTCTATTTTTTTTCTATGCCCAGGAATGCAATATGGGATCATATGGTAGTTCTGCTTTTAGCTTTTTGAGAAACACTCACTTAGTTGGGTGTTGGTGGTGCACACCTTTAATCTCAGCACTCAGGGGTCAGAGGCAGGAAGATCTCTGAGTTCAAGGAGAGAAACCCTGTCTTGAAAAACAAAACAAAACAAAACAAAACAAACCCAAACAAGCAAAAAGAAACACTCAGTTCTATAATGGTGACACAGTTTACAGTCCCACTCACAGTGGGTAACCATTCCTGTTCCTCATATCCTTGCCGGCTTTTCTTGACTTTTTTCTTTCTTGATGGTAGCTATTTTAGCTGAGGGAAGATCAAATCTCAAAACAGTTTTAATTTGCTTTTCCCTCATGGCCAGTGATGTTGAACATTTTTTAAAAAGCTTATTAGCCATTTACACTTCATTTTTTGAGAACTCTGTTTGGTTCCGTGATCCATTTTTTTATTGGGTTGATGTTTTCCTGATTTTTAGTTTCTTGATTTCTTTGTGTATTTTAGATGCTAATCCTCTTGACATGTGTAGCTGGCAAATTTTTCTCTGATTCTGTAGGCTATTTCTTCATTTGATTGGCATTTTTCTATGCCATTAAGAAAGTTTTTTAATTTCACGAGAACCCACTTGTTGATTGTTAGACTTGTTTCTTGAGCAGGATCCTGTGCAGAAAGCCCTTCCCTATGCTTACATCCTGAAAGGCACTCTACTTTTTCTTCTAGCAGTTTCAGAGTTTCCAATCTTTGTTGAGGTCATTGATCTGTTTATAGGCGACTTTTATGCAGAGAGAGAGAAGGCCTTCATTTCCACTTTTTTACATGTGGATACCTAGTTCCCCAGCATCATCTGTTGAATGAAGATGCTGTCTTTTCTTCAGTGTGTATTTTTGTCAAAAATCAGATGGCTGTAGTTGCATGGTCATGTAACAGGGGTCCTCTGTTCTATTCCATTGATCAATAAGTTTGATTTTGTGCCAGTACCATGCAGTTTTTATTTCTATGGCTCTATAAAGTTGAAATCAGATATAATGATACCTCCAGCATTATTATTGTTCAGGATTGCTTTTGCTCTCTGGGGTCTTGTGCTCTACATTAATTTTAAGACTTTTTTTTCTATTTCTGTAAGAGTGTCACTGGAATTTTGATTGAGATTGCATTGAATCTATAGATTGCTTTTGGAAAGAGAGCCATTTCCACAATAGTGATTATTGCAATCCATGAACATGGAAGGTCTTTCCATCTTCTAGTCTCTTCCTCAGTTTCTTTCTTCAACAATTTCAAATTTTCATTATAGAGATCTTCCACATTTATGGTTAGTTTTATGCCAAAGTTTATTTTTTCCACATAATTTGCATGTTTTAGCTATACACTAGGGCTTACTATGTCCTCTCAGTAAAAGGAAAAGAGTATCCAATTTGAAGTAAAAATGAAAGACCCCTGGGCTAACACTAATCCAAATAAAGCAAAAGTAGCTGCAGCCGAGTAGAGCCCAGACTTCAGAACTGAGAAGGTTGGCAGTGGCAAAGGGTAGTGCCTTCCATAGTGATGGTCTTTTGTTGTAGCTATGTCTTTATGTATGAAGTGTATTTCTTCCATACAGCATATAATGAGTTATGTGAAGTTTCTTCTTTGCTTCTTATTTTGTTTTGAGATAGGTCTCACTCTGTTGCTAGGCCTGGAATTTGCTGCTCCCAAGCTGACCTTGAAATAATGATCCTTCTGGCTCAGCTTCCTGAAAACTGATTACAGGCTTATGCTACCATTCCTGGCAAGTGCTGTTCATTTCCTTTTTCCTTTCCTCTCCTCCTCTCCCCTCCTCCCTCCCCTATCTTTCTTTCGTTCTATTTTTAAAGGCAAAGCTCTACGTATTCTGTCTTGGCCTTGAACCTTCTGTGTAGCTGAGGATGACTTCCTTGTCTACATCTCCCAAGTGCTGCAGTTACAGACGTGCACCGCTGTGCCCAGTCTGTGCCATGCTAGGGATTAAATCCAGGGCTTCATGCATGCTAGGCAAGCACTATCAAATGAACTACACTCCTAGCCTGTAGTCTTATTTTTTTAGAATCTAACAGTCTTTGAATTTTTTTTTTTTTTTTGGTTTTTCGAGACAGGGTTTCTCTGTGTAGCTCAGTCTTTGAATTTTAACTGATGGGGATTCAAATATGGTTAGACTGACATCTATCATATTTGTTACTGTTTTCTGTTAGTTACCATTGTTCTTGGTTGCTATTTTTTCTTCCTTTATTTTGCTATTTTAATTTGATTATTCTGTATGTTTTTTTATCCTTCTTAGAATATCAAATATATTTTTAAAGTAGCCATCCTAGACTTTGCAGTCTATTTACATCTAATTTAAATTCACTCACAACTAACAACAAACTGCTTCATGATCCATGAAGTATCTTACAATAGTGAAATGGTCCTAATTCTTAGACCCCTGGGACATTGATGTCATTTATTTCACCCACATATAACATGTAAAGTATGATCATCATGTATATTTTTACTAATTTTTTTAAACAAACTGTTAGTTCTTTGTCAGTGCAAAGTTTCTGTTTTGCCTTTATTACTTCTTGTGGTTTGTTTATGCAGATTTGAGTCTTTTAGCTATATTACTTCCCTTTTCTAAGAGCCTCTTTTAGTATTTCTTGCAAAGTATGTCTATTGGCAGCAAATTCCCTCAATTTTTGTCTGAGGCAGTATATTTTACTTGCATTTTAAGTGTTTTTAGTAGGATATTTTAGCTATACATAATAATGGACTTTACATGACATTTTCATAAATATATGTAAATACTTTTTCATCATACCCCCATTTCCCTTTCTTGTTCCCCTTATTCTCACCAACACACTTTCTCTAGTTTCACCTTCTACTTTCTTGTCTTTCCTGGGGTGTGAGTTTCATCAAGGATTCATACAGGGGCATGGGTGAGGGGTTATTTACAAGCATTTGGTACCTTATTAGTGGATTACTCCATTATAGAAATGTCATTTCTCCAGCAACCATTAATTGTCTGTAGATCAGGGAAGAGGTTGGGGCCTTTTGAGCCCCTCCCCATTTGCTACAGGATGTCAGTGGCTCCAGTATTACACAGATCATGTGCAGGTCCCCACAGCTGCTGTGAATTCATGAGTACCACAGCCAGTCCAAGCCCAGAGGACAGCTTTCGACAGCACTTCACCTTTCTCTGGCTCTTGCGTTCTTTCCATCTGTTCTTCACTGTCTGTTGAGAGGAGGTGATGTAGATGTCCCATTTGTATCTGAGCACTCAGGTCGGCTGCTTCATGACTCTGTCTTGTTATCAGTCTGCATTGACAGCTGCCCTCTGCAAAAATCTGAAAGCAGCACTAATCAATGGGTATAAACATAATTATTTAGATGGCAATTTGACAGACACGTCATGTCCATTTAGCAAAACAATAATAGTTTCCCACTAGGGCCTATGAACTCCCAGCCACTAGTTTTTGATCATGACTTCCGTTCTGTGGAGCAGGCCTCAGATCTGACCTGATGCACTTGGTTACCCCGACAGCAGTCATGCCTTCGCAACAGTGGCACATCATTCCTGGGTGGTTAGTAGTGGAGCACACAGTGATCCCAGCTGCATAAGAGGACATTAGCCCCCCAGGAGCCTGCACAACATCTTCTTGTACATGAGGGCTGAGGAGCAGGAAGAAGCTTCTTGCTCAGTTTCAGCTTCATTTGTGTTCTATGACTAGAGAATGGTGTTTTCAGCAGTAGCGTGTTTTGTTGTTGTGGAGACAGGTGTTGTTCTATGTAGTGCTGGCTGTCCTGGAACTCACTATGTAGGGAAAACTGGTTTTGAACTCACAGAGATCTTGCCTCTGCCTCCAAGTGCTGGGTTTAAAGACATGCATCACCATGCCTGGCAGCAATAGTTCTGCAGTGGCAATTGTTTGTGTTGTTTTGGGGGCCTCAGGGATTGCTTCCATGACCAACAACTTATAGCCAGGTAGCCTACTCCCTGTACTGGGATCTGAGATGTTCTATTAATATCCTAATGGGAGTAGCATTATTCACTCATGCAGGTTACCTCTATCTAAACTCATTTTGTAAAAACAATTAAGCTTTTTTTATCATATGTATTTATTTGTGCCTGTGTGTGTGTGTGTGTGTGTGTGTGTGTGTATGTGTATGTATGCACTTGCATGCTTTTGTGAGCATGCATTTCATGGCAGGTGTGTGTAGGTCAGAAGAATTGCAGGAGTCACATTATGCAAATTCCAGGGATCTAATTCAAGTTATCAGGTTTGGTAGTGAATGCATTAACTCTGCAAACTATCTCCCCAAATTTTGTTTTTCAACTAGCTTGCCAATTGCAAAATTTGGTTTATGGCTTTTTCATATAACCTTACTTTTTGTTCTGCCTTATAACTCTGCTTGTCTCCCATCTCACTTCCTCCTTATCCAGCTTAGACCTTTTGTGCTGGCTAGTTTTTGATGACTCGACATAAACTAGTATCACCCAGGGAGCAAGAACCTTAAAATGAGGAATTGCCTCTAGTAGATTGGCCCCTGGACATGTCTGAGGGGAATTTTCTTAATCACTAATTGATGCACTCTGGGTGGTGCTGTTCCTAGGCATGTGGTCCTGGGCTGTATGTGAAAAGTAGCTGAGCAAGCTGGTAAATAGCACGGTCTCTGTTTCAATTGTCTCCAGGTTCCTGCTTTGAGCTCCTCTCCTGACTTCCCTTGATAATGGACTGTAACTGTAAGGTAAAATAAACCTTTGCACCCCAACTTTCTTTTGGTCTGTTTATCACAACAACAAAGAAACTAAGTAGAACAACTTTCTAGCCTCAATATAAATTACCCCCTTCTCCTTTGTTTTTGAAAGATAATTCCATAGAGATACAAATCTAGATTGGCAGGTGGTTCCCAAAACTTTCAGCATTTTATTCCACATTCTTACTGATTGCATTTTCTCTTTCTTTTTTAAAAACCTGTCTCTGTGTGTCTGTGTCTGTGTCTGTATTGTGTGTGTGGGTGTGAGTGTGGCACAGTGTGTATGTATAGTGGGGGTCAGAGGACAACCCTATGCACACACACACATAGGAGAATGCACCCCCACACGTGCATATGCCCTTACTCATGCAACTTTGTTTTCAACTTTTGAGAGTCCTGATGAGTTTAGAATTTCCCTTATTTTTGGTCTTCTTTGATTTATGAATTATTTAGAAGTATACTTTTATTTCCAAACTTGAGAGACTTAAAACATCTCACTACTCACCACTTGTGAGTGATGCTAGTAAACAGAACATTTCTGGAAAATGTGGTGGTGATTTGTGGAGGACTGCATAAAATTTGTGTATAATAATGAAGAAAATAAAAAACAAGTGCAGTGAGTTTCATTGATATGATAAATTCAAATTTAACTTATTCAAGAGTAGGGAAAAACAGATTTCTGCTCAGCCAGGTTATTCATGAGGCAGAAGCAAGAGGATCACTTGGCCCAGGAGACTGAGGCCAGCTTGACCACTTTGCAAGGCTCCATTCTTAAAGACAAACCAAAATCAAATAGACTTTTGATTCTGACTTTAGGATATAAATTCTTCCTCGTTCTTTTTGTATATAATTTAGTTATCATAATACATTATAAATACTGTAGTGTTATATATGAATATATGAAATGTGTAATTTAAATGAAACATGCCCACAATTCTTGGCCAAGTTTTTTTTTAAGAATCTTTTTTAAGAATTTGTTTGAACTTATCTTTAGTATATATATTGGGAATAGAGCCTGAAATGAGAAAGTATGATTCGTAGATGGGCATGGTATTACATGTCAGTAATCCTAGCACTTGGGAGGTAGAGGCTGGAGGATCAAGAGGTCAGGGTCAGCCTGGACTAAATGCTACCTGTCTCAAAAACAAAAGCAAAGAAGAAAAGCAAGTATGATTCTTCAGACAGTAAAGTGGGTGTCCATTTTGGAAGCTTCTGACAGCCCAGTGACCCAAGAGCCTCAGGTGAAGGGGAAGGAGAGAAAAATGTAGTGCCCGAGTATAGTAGCATTGGCTCAGGGGTAAAGTTTTACTCCCTAAACCCAGCAACCACTGTGTTGTGGTTTTTCTTTTTTGAGAGCAAATTTTGGGATGTAGCCCAAGTTGGCCTCTGCCCAAGTGCTGGGGTTTTAGGTGTATACCAGAATGGATTTTGTGTGTGTGTGTGTGTGTTTATGAGACATCACTCCTAGAAACTGTTGCCAATTAGTGCCTGTGGGGCTGGGTGAGTAATAATTTTTTTTCAGTGCTGCAACCATTGGTAATTTTTTCATGCTCTATTAAATAACACCACATCCATGCTCATGTAGGCAACCCTAATTAAACTCAGGGAGTCATTTAAAAACTCATAAAGCAGGAGGGGGGACATGTTATGAAGAAGGAATAGCTGGGAGATTGAGAGAGGATACGGGGAGTTAGTATGATCAAAATACATTATATACATATACACATATGAAACTCATTAAATAATTGCATGTTTTTCTTTTGAAGTGAAGAAAAGAGAATTTTGTGAGGAGTACAGGGTCTATATGCTTTTCCTTGACAGAGAATGAGGGGCGGAGAAGGCTTGCCTCTGTGCAGTCTCTTGCTGGAGAGGAGTGTGTATATAGGTCCTGCCTTTATGAGGCTATGGCATGGATGCTGGTCTTGGCTCTGTGATGTCCCTGGGGAGGTCCAGGAATGGGGGAGTTGTTGATCCATCTCTGTGTAGTTCCTCTTGGGGCAGGTTTGGGCCCCAAGAAGCAGCTGAGACTGCTTCTATGTGGCTTCCAGTAGGGGTGCAGTCTGCCTCTGTGCTGTTGGATGGCCCCTATCTGTCTGGTGGCTTGTGGCAGTAGGACAGAGACAGACATTTGTGTTGATCCTGTTCCTCTGCTGCCCTCCTGTGTGTGAGGTCTGCCTCTAAGTCGGTGTTCTCAACTTTTCCTAACACTGTGACCCTTCAGTACAGTTCTTCATGTGGTGGTGACCTCAACCATAGCTTTATTTTCATTGCTACTTCATAACTATAGTTTTGCTACTGTTATGAATCTTAGTGTAAATATCTGTTTTCTGATGGTCTTAGGTGACCCCTGTAAAAGGGCCATTTGACCCCAAAGGGGTCACAGTCCACAGGTTGAGAACCATTGCTCTAAGTGGCCCACCAGACCAAATTTCCACCTTTTAGGAAGCTGTGTGATTGTGACTCCAAGTTGTCCCCATCCTCAGTCCTCAAGTCATAGTCCCAAGGCACATGCCCTAGGTTCCCAGGATGTGTTGAGTAGGATGGAGTCTTTCTCTTTAGAGCTGCCTAGGGGCTGACTCAGCAGGGATCTTTTGTAGATGGCTTCTGCCACTGCTGCAGTCAAGTACCCAGAAGAAAGGAGGATTTCCCTAGAACCATCTTGCCCTAGGAGGTACAGCCCTTAAAGTCTGTCTTCTGCCCTTCTCTACTTTTCTCTCGCTTCTTCCCTCCCCACCCTCCCCCCTTCTTCCTTCTCTCCCTGCTGTCATCTGGAGCAGAGGTTCCAACCCTCTTTGTCACACCCTCCTTTCTAGGAAGACAGCACTCCCCGGGCAGGACCGAGGCCTTCACATCACAAGTTGTAGTTTCTTTCCTGTGATGTTCCCCAGAATTTCCTCCTCCTCTTTCTTTCCTGCTAAAGCTGGCGTGTTTCTGCTGTCAGGAAGGCTGCTCTCCAACGGTCTCCCTTTTATTCCCCAGGGATTCTAGCAGTCCATGCATGGGTGTAGTGTGCTATCTTTTATCCCAAATGAATCTTTAAAAAAAGGCAATGGGCTTGTGGGCTGGAGACATGACTCAGAGGTAAAGAATACATATCACTCTTGGAGAGGACCTGAGTTCAATTGCCAGCATCCATGTCAGGCAGCTCACACCTGTAACTCCAGCTCCAGGGCATTTGAAACCCTCTTTTGTTTCCTTCTGAAATCCTTGGCTGGCACCGGATGTTGGCACTCACATGCACTTACTTTGGTCTTTTCATTTTGAGATTGAATTTTATTTTATTAGTAAGACATGTATTTAATATTTGGACATCTCTGTACTAAAACAATATATCATCAAACAATCACAATAACATGAGAAATACAATTCTATACGTATCAACCATGGAAATTTTACCTATAAAAATAAACACAAGGCAAAAGATAACCATAAGACCACACTATGGTGAGAGGTAAAAAAAAATCAAGAGTATTTGAAGATACAAAAAAAAAAAAAACCAAAAAACTCTTAAGTTTTCACCCCTTCTTTTCCCCTTTGACTACTGGAATTACTTAAAAAAAAAAAAAGTGCAGTTGAGTTCTTGAGGTAGGCTTGGGTTAACTTCACTCAGCTCTTGCCCTTCCTAACTTGTAGTTCTGAAGACTAACTATTGAATGTGCTGGAATGTGACATCCTGAGATGTGTGGCTACTGAAAGTAATCTCTGGGCTTTGTTCCCTTTCTCCCCTAGGAACAGAATGTCCTTCAGTGCTTGAGCCTAGCATGTCATATGGTCCTGAACAAGTTGGTTTTTTGGGGGCCCCTCTCTGAAGTTCAGGTTGGGTACAGAATGTCTTCCTGATCTTTGGGGGCTCTGGCTGGCAATGTAACTCAGGCAGCTGCTTCTTGGTGCCTGTAGCTAGAGTTTTTCTGGTCCTGCCTGGCCCACAGTCAGGACAAATCTCTCTCTCCTGCCAGTCCCGTAGCTGCTCAGACCCAACCGAGTAAACACACAGAGACTTACATTGCTTACAAACTATATGGCCGCAGCAGGCTTCTTGTTATCTAGTTCTTATATCTTAAATTAACCCATTTCTTTCTTTTTTTTTTTTTTAAAGATTTATTTATTTATTATGTGTACAACATGTATGACTGCAGGCCAGAAGAGGGCACCAGATCTCATTACAGATGGCTGTGAGCCACCATGTAGTTGCTGGGAATTGAACTCAGGACCTCTGGAAGAGCAGTCAGTGCTCTTAACCTCTGAGCCATCTCTCCAGCCCCAAATTAACCCATTTCTATTAATCTATACTTTGCCACGTGGCTCGTGGCTTACCGGTACCTTACATTTTCCTTGTCCTAGCAGCGGCTGGCAGTGTCTCTCTCTGCCTTCCTGTTCTCTCAGTTCTCCTCTCTCAATTCTCCTCTCTGTTAGTCCCGTCTGTACTTCCTGCCTGGCTAGTGGCCAATCAGTGTTTTATTTATCAATCATCCACAGCAGGTGCCTATGAAGTAATGGGTGTTTTTCAGTTAAGAGTGTGTGGGTATTCTTTCTCACCAGACTCAGACAGGTAGGTAGCCACCGCTTCACAAGCTACTTCTTGTCTGCCCTTTTCTGACCTCTACAGAAGCATCTTCAAATTACATGGCTTTTTTTTTTTTTTTTTTTTTTTTTTTGGTTTTTCGAGACAGGGTTTCTCTGTGTAGCTTTGCGCCTTTCCTGGAACTCTCTCTGTAGTCCAGGCTGGCCTTGAACTCACAGAGATCTGCCTGCCTCTGCCTCCCAAGTGCTGGGATTAAAGGCATGAGCCACCACCGCCCGGCGACTTTTAAGTCTTTTTCTTATCATCACTTCTCTGGTCCAAGTCTGATGTAACTAACTATCTGAATCCTTTTTGAACTGTTCACACATAGAGTGAGTGGCCTTTGGGTTTCTGGTGGTAGTTTTAGATCAGGCTTAAGGCTAGTGATGTGGCTCAACAGTTAAAGACACCTGCTGTCAAGTCTGCTGATCTGGGTTTGATCCCTGTAACCTACATGATAAAAGGAGAGAAGCAATTCCAGAAAGTTATCCTGTGACCTCCACATGTGGACTGGTGTGTGTGCACACACACACAATCAATAAAAATGTAATAAGGAAGTTTTATATTAATCTAAGGATCAGTACTAGCTTCCCTATCTAACTCATTCATTAATTAAATTATTTTCATAGTTTCAAAGTACAGTGTAATTATCCTGACTTCCTATTAAAATAGCAATTAGGCTTTTTAATGTTTTTATTTTCTTGCTTTCTTAAGTTAGCATATAAAGTAGTGGGCTTCATATGGCATTTTCATACATACAGGTAACTTCACTTTGCTCCTGTTCATTCCCATCCCCTACTGCCCTGTGCCATCTTCTTTTCAGTCACCTTGCCTCCCTCCAATAGTCCCTTCTCTTTCATGTCATGTGTGTCCACCACTCTTTCTCTCTCTCTTTTGATCTCCCTCCTCTCTCAAAGTCACTTCCTCCTCATTCATTTGGGTCTCTCTTTCCACCATGTGGGTGGTGGGGATTGAACTCAGGCCAGCAGTCTCAGCCATGTGCTCCTTTACTTGCTAAGCCATCTTGCTGGCTCCTAAATATCTGACTTTTATGTCAGCGCCATCCTATTTTTCTCATAATAGTATCATTACAGCTAGCTTTGTGCTATAATTTGAAATCAGGTATTGTAATACCTTAATATTTGCTCAAGGTTGCTTTGGCTATTGGGGGTATTTTGTGATTCCATATGAAGTTTAGGATTGGTTTTCTATTTCTATGAAGAATATCAGAAGTTTAATGGGGATTGTACTGAATCTGTAGGCTGCTTTTGACAATATAGCCAGTTTTACAATATTGATTTTGCCCACCCATGAGATGGGGAGGGGGTCATTCCATATTCTCTCTCTTCAGTTTTCTTAATTGTCTTGGAGTTTTCATTGCAGAGATCTTTCACTTCCTTGGTTAGGTATAATTTATTTTTATTTTTTGGGAGCTATTATAAATAGGATTTCTCTCCCTGATTTCTTTCTTAGCAAGTTTGTTATTAATATATAGAAAGGTTGCTGATTTCTGTATCTTGATTTTGTAAACTGCTACTTTGCTGAGAGTATTTCTTCGATAGGAATTTTCTGGTGGAGTCATTAAGGTCTTTAAGTATAAGATTGTGTCATATGCAAATAGAGATACTTTGACTTCTCCCTTTCTTTGTTTCTTTCTCGCCTTATTACCGTAGCAAAGACTTTGAGCAATATATTGAATAGGAACAGCAAGAATGAGCACTCTGTCTTATTCCTGATTTTAGATGCAATGATTTTGAGGTTTTTCCCCATTTGGTGTCATGTTGGCTATATGTTGTATGTGCCTTTATTATGATGTTCCTTCTGCTCCTACTTTCCTCAGGCTTGTATGACGAAGAGTTGTTGACCTTTTCTGTGTCTATTAAGATGACTGTGTGGTTTCTGCCCTCAATTAGCTAGAGATTCTTTTGATTTTACTTTCATCATTCTCAATGCAAATTTGAATGTCTTAAACATATACCTGCCTGAAATTATTTAAGAAAACCTCATAAGAATCATATTTAAGCTGTAATATGTAAATACACGTCATTGTGACTGAATGCTCATGTTCCTACAACCTGTCTTTTTATGAGAGTGGTTCACTCTATAGTCAGCCCAGAGGCCTGGCTTATCTTATATAGCCCAGGGCAGTCTCAAAGTCACTGTCTTGCTGTCATCTGATTACTGGGATTACGAGTGTTCCCATGTCCAGCTTCTCCTATAATTCTTTGGTTAAGGCCTTAATCCCCAATGTGATGGAACTTATAGATTGGGGCCTTTAGTGTATAAATTAGGGATACATGAGGTCATAGCTTGCAGTTCTCATGATAGTATCTTTGTAAGAAGAGACATGGAACTTCTTTCTCCATGTTCTCATAGAAAGAAAAGGCCATGTGAGTCTACAGTGGACTGGTAACTACTTACATGCCAAGAAAAGTGGCCTTAGAATGCATCTACTTGGAACCTTGAATCTATGGGCTCCCAGTCCCAAGAACGATGAGATACATTTCTCCATTGTTTAGGCCACCCAGGCTTTGGGGCCCCCCCCCCCCCCCCCCCCCCGCATTCTGAGCTGATTCTTTCAGTTTCTGTCTCATATATTATATATGTGACTACTCAGATATACTACATTCTGGCAACCTAAATAGTAATTAGAGATTTTTCTAAGAATCTTTGCGAACAGATCAGCATTTCAATCACCATTACCATATGCCATGGTAAACCATGAGTATTTAAAGAAATTTGGGCAAAGGAAAGTTTTTAAAGATAAACATGATGATAATTACAAAAAACACTTGAAACTGTCTTTCTTGGCCACAGGATAAATAGTAGTGGTGCCAGTCATACATTGAAGAAGACAGCTGTTGGGCCAGAGGCCTTAGATCAGAAGTGTGTTTAATTAATAAGTATTCTTAGTTCTTTAATGAAACAGCATTGTGTCATGCTCTTTAGAGATGGTGTTAAAATTTTAAACACTTTTTATTATCACCTTTCCTTAAGGTATTCCCATCTGTCAGCAGCACTTAATTTGGAATAACATGGAGCTTGAAGATGATTATTGCTTGAATGATTACAAGTGAGTGTAATTACATATTAGCAGCTTTATAGGCATGCAATATTATAACTCCACATGCCAGTGTTTTTCCTCATGTCTGTCCTGAACAGCTTGATCCCAGCTTTCATTCTGAATTTTGACCTCTAGATGCGTTGGCTCAGTACCATCTTTGTTCTTGGTCTTTGTTCTCTGATATTTGTAGTTAACCTTCAGTGAACTACATGCTGAGCTTTTTGTCCTTGCCTTCTTGCATGGTTATAATAATTTCTTGTTTTCTTTGCCTTTTTCTTTCAATGTTGACCCATTCTCTCCTGGTCATGTTTCTTTTCTTCCCATTTTCACAAGTTTTGGTCATGAGAGAGTTCTCTCTGCTGAGACTTTGTTCATTAGGTCCCTTTTCTCTTTAAGAAGTGGTACTGTGTACATCAGTGGTTACAAATGTGCTTTCTGACATTTTACCTTTCTTTTTCCTCTCATGTCATTTCTTACACTGAGGAAAAAGGAATTAGGAGGCCGAGAGGTGGAAGAACACCAGGAGTCAGCAGAGCTGGCAGATTTGCAGTCTTATTTTTATTTTGAATGAATTTTCTGTTTCCTAATTCTTTGGGTTTTGACTAAGTTTCTTTTCTTTCATGGGCCCCCTTTTTTTTTTGTATTTTTTGAGACAGGATTTCTCTGTAACGCTCTGGCTGTCCTGGAACTTGTTCTATAGACCAGGCTGGCCTCGAACTCACAGAGATCTGCCTGTCTCTGCCTCCTGAGTGCTGGGATTAAAGGTGTGTGCCACCACCACCTGGCTGGGCCCCCTTTTTTTAAAAAGCTTATGAGAACTTATAAACTTTCTTTAATTTATATAGGCAAATAATATATTTATTCATATTGCTGTGTCTTTCTTCATATTTTGGGGAATATATAGTAAGGCTAATAAATCACATGGTTCTTTTGACACTGATTGTTATTTGGTGATTATAGTTTATTTTTGTGCTAACTGTTCACAGCATTTCAGAAGGTTGTACCTTGAAGTTGGTATTGGCTATGCGTGGTGGACCGATAAGTACTAGAAAAGGTAGGCATACATTAAAGCATCTAACATTCATTATTAAGTAATTTAGTAGTACTATTCTTCAAGGGGGTTAATGTTTTTTAAAGACTCTCATTTTAGCCAAGTGCCTTTTCTGCGTTAGGTCTTTGATTCTTTTAGGCATTGTTCTTTAAAACCTAGCTATATCAACACTGGAACTCCAAAATATAACCCCAGAATAAACCCCACATGATTCTGGATTCAATCCAGGGATATTTAAAAATAAAACTTAGTAGTAAAGGAAGGAGGAATGTAATGATAATATAAATATCACATTAGCATTGAGTTTAGATTTATGTCAGTCTTGTTGCTTTTTAAACTCTGCTTGAGTTTTAAATTCCAGGGATAATTATTTGCTATAGGATATAACTGAATTGCCTTTTTTACCTGGGATAAAACTGAATTTCATAGTCCTGTTGAATCCTTTCTCCAAATGTGAGTGGTCTCTGAAATCCATTCATTCATTCAACAAATGCATAGTGAGCATCTACTGGATTCTAAAATACATTTTATTTTACGTTTAATGATGTGTTTCTATGTGTGCTTCTGTGTGGGTATGTACACATGAGTGCAGGTACCTGCAGAGGCTAGAAAAAAGGCATTGAATTCTCTGCACCTGGAGTTTCAGGGTGGTTATGAGCTACTCAGTGTGGTGGGGGGAACTGAACTGGGGTCCTCTGCAACAGTAGGATGTGCTCCTGACTGTGGAGCCGCTTCTCCAGCTCCATCTGTTGATTTTGAGTGAATGTCCCAAGTGCAGTAAACAAGGGAGACTGAACGTCTGCTTCATAACACTGCCTCCAATAAATGTGTGTGAGATTGACGGAATTTCAAGTGTTTGTGAGCTCTATGTGGTAAATAGACAGGAGAATGTGATAACAACTATAGAAATAGCATAGTAGGGTGGGTCTGTGAGAAAGATGGCATGAACCAAGACTTAATTAGTAAAAAGGTTTGTCTTAGTGCCATTACTGTGAAGAGTCACCATGACCACTGCAACTCTTATAAAAGAAAACATTTAATTGGGGCTGGCTTACAGTTTCAGAGGTTTAGTCCATTATCTCACATAGGCAGACATGGTAGCTGTGAGAGTTCTACATCCAGATCTGCAGGCAGTAGGAAGAGAGAGGCCCCGAGCTTGGCATGAGCTTTTGAAACCTCAAAGCCCGCCCCTAATGACACACTTCCTCCAACAAGGCCATACTTCTTAATTCTTGTCAAGTAATGCCACTCCCTAATGACCAAAAATTCAAATATATGAGCTTATGGGAGTCATTCCTATTCAAACTACCACAAGGTTTAATCCAGGGAAGAGCCAGGAGCATGCTTACTAGTCAGGTCTGTCACAGGCAGCCCTACCATGCAGCCATGATCAGAGTAGTCCTGCTCTGTGGCCCTCATTTTAAGAAGGCCTTCCCACTTGTTTGCACTTCCACAGTAGAAAACTGGAAATTGAGTATAGATTCCCACATGCCAAATTACATCCTCATGCTTTATAATTTTGGTTAAAATTGGATTATTAAAATGTTTTTTCTTATCTACCTTAAGAGCAGTTTGTGAGAACTGCTGAGCTATTTTGCATTAGTTAGAGAAAACAAAGGAAATGATGTTAAAGCTGACTAAGCAGCACTCTGACATCAGAAATTCTCTGTTAACTGATTTCTGAAGTAGTTTTATGGGTTGCAGAGACGGCTCAGCAGTTGAGACTGCTTGCTTCACAGTCATGAGGACTAGAGTTCAGATCACAGCACTCGTGTAACCAGCCCAACATTCCATAAGTGCCTGTCACTCTGTCTCTGAGGGATTTAACATCCACGCCCCCAAATGCATGTGCAGATACACCCATGCAGACATATAAATAAATAAATAAAATTTTAAAAGGAAATGATTGTATGTCACATTCATAAAATTTATACTGGTGAGGATAGTTCAAGAACTCTGTTTACTGAGCCATTATATCAAGTTAGAGTTATATAATATTTAATGGTTTGTGCATCCTATTTTAGGAAGTTGATAATATGTACTATTGCATTTTTAAAGCTCATTTAGTCTCTCAGACTCATCATTTGGAAAGGGCCTTTATCATATGAATTACAAAAATATTTAGCTTTTAAAATAACCATTATCTAAACAAAGTGGGGAAGCAGGCATTAATGGTATACATGTGTAATCTGAGTACTCATGAAGCTAAGGCAAGAAGATGGCAAGTTACAGGCCAGCTTAGGTCATAGAATGTTAAGGCTTTGCCTTAAAATATAAACAGCACAAGAAAGCAATCTTCCCTTTCCAAACTTACATCCTAAATTGTATTGCTTTTAGGTGACAAAATCTTAATGAATGTTGAGTTATGAAGAGGCATGCACAATTAGACAGCCTTAGCACCTCCCGGCTTAAGACATGGGTTTAGGAAAGGCTTTTAGTAGCTGTGGTAATATTTACTTCTTAGTGCTGTAATATGGAAAGTGGGACTTTTAAGTTTTGAAAATAGTTCTGGATACTGTGGTGTTTGCCTGTCATCCCAGCCATGTAGGAGCCTGAGGCAGGAGGATTGAAAGTAGAAAGAGCAAATCAAAATGTTGTTTTAGAAGTAGTGGTATTAAATTTAGACTATGGGGCATCTTTGATACTTTTACCTCATTACTTTCAGAATTTAGTGTTTTTCTCTTGGTGTTTCTTTTTATTTTATTTTTCTTTCCTGTGCTGGCAGTTGAACCTTGAGCCTTGTGCCTGCTAGGCTCAAGCTTAGCTGCTCAGCTGCATTCCCTGCATTCACTTCCTAAGGGCATTGCAGCATTCCAACTGCCTTACTAAGTAAAAGAAAGTTAGGTGACTTTGAAAATGGAGGACAACTGGGTACCACTGGCCTACAGTTCAGAGGAGTGTCAGAGTGAGGGACTCCAGTAGGCCTCTGTGAGTCTCATGCCCTGATTGGACATACACACACACCCTGACCACAACACCTGGATCATGAGAGGAGCCTTTCAAGAACACATATTGATCCTTTCATACAGTGCAGTTTTAGCACACTAAAATGACTTCTCTGTGCTTTGCTTGTACACTACTTCAAGGAGCAGCTGTCAAAAGAGTCTGTTCTTATATAAAACTGAAGGGAGAAAAAGATTTACTTGTTTCTTTCTTTTTGCTTTATTTTGTTGTTTTCTTTGGCTGCTGCAGACTGAACCTAGGACCTTGGGCATGGTGGTTATCACTCTACCATCGAATTTTGTCTCTAGTTCTCTCTTGCCTCTAATTTCTTAAATATGTCTCCCAATTGTGTGTGTGCATACGTTTATTTTCCAATCTAAAGTAGGTGGGATTTATAATACATTTAAGGGATTGGTTGTTGGAACCAGTATATAAAAGCACAGGAAGCTAAAGGGTAGCTAAAATAATGATAGATAATACTATAGACTTATAGTATATAATCTGTATATAGTCTATCAACTGTACTGGTACAGAAATACAAATGACCTCATGTTTTAAGTTAAGCCATGTCTTTGGGCATGTAACATAATGTTGCATTTTTAATACAAAACAAGCCATGAATTTGAGAAGATACGGGAGAGACATAGGAAGAATTGGAGGAAGGAGGGGGAAAATGATGAAAATACAATACTCATTAAATTCTCAAAAAATTAATAAAGGATGCTGTATAGAATATAAAAATATCAGAAGCCTGTTTGGAGAGTGTTATTTATCACATGTACAGTGTGGTTGTATAAATTCAGCATATATATCCTGTTACTGTAACAAGATGCAAGAATGTTGATATAAATTAAAAGCCTGTTTATCAATCTTTCCATTTGTAGTTCTTGTGGAAGATCCACTTAGGGAGCTTGCTGAGTACATGGATTCCAGTCGGGACGAGGTCTGGGAAAAGACCTCTTGCAACAAACAAGTTACATTTTTGGTATACCGAGAAGGAGATCAATTGAATTTCTTTCGTGTAGTAGATAGGGGAGATGGCACTTTAACACCATTATCTGAATCTTTAAGGTAAATGGGTTTCATTTACATGTTTCACTTAGAAATAGAGACTGTACTGCACACTTCAGAAGCCTTTGTGTATTCTGTGGGTTATTAAAGTAGCCATAGTGTATTAATAGACGAGTAAGTTTCATGTACTCTCCACCCCTTTCTCTGATAAGTAATTCTGAAATCATCCTTCATGGGGATAATACTTAAAAAGGAATTCCTAAATTTTAATTTTCTTTACTTGATAGTTTTTTTTATAAATATGGTTAATTTCCATTTATTTGTGCAACTCTAAGATGTTTACTAGAATATAGTCTTGTGATAATAGTATATTATTACATAATCATGACGTAGCAGAAAGGGTTAATCCTAAAGTTGGTATCATTTTTAACTCTGCTACTTAAAAATGGGTAAATTTCTTTCTTTTTTTATTTTGTTATTATGTAAGAGGAAATAAACTGTATATTACTTTTCAAACCAGAAGGAAAACACTATTGATCGCTTAGGTAGACAGTAGAAAAATGAAAGACAAGATAATTTCTTAAATTTCTGTGCATTTTAACATACTATGAGTCTCTCCTTTCACTTTTATTTTTATTTTTAATTACACTATTTATTTGTGTGTATGTGTGTTGGCATGATTGTACCGTGATGCATGTGGAAGTCAGAGGACATCTTGGAAGAGACAGTTTCTTTCCAACCTGTGGGTCCTGAGGATTGAACTCATGTAGTAAGGCTTGGCAGCAAGTTCTTTGACTGGTTGAACTGTCCCCTCAGCTCTCTTCACTTTAAGTCATTAAACATGACTGAACATTTGGCCAGTATAAAGTAGTACAGAGGCACCGCGTCACAAAGAGTGTCTCCACCTTCACTGGGCATCGTCCACTTTAAGTCATTAAACATAACTGAACATTTGGCCAGTATAAAGTAATGCAGAGGCACCTCGTCACAAAGAGTGTCTCCACCTTCACTGAGCATCATCCACTTGCTATAGTCCTGGTGCTGTGATCTTGGTGATTGTTGCAGAGGATGTGATCTCTGGGATCAGATGAGTTGGCCTTCAGTTCACCTGAAATGTAGAGTTAGAGATGGCCGGTGAGGAGTGATCTTAAATGAGGACAGCTTTGCTAAACAAAGGAAGGAAAGATACCATAGGGAACTCAAGTGAGGCTCACAGAAAGATAAAACTCTAGTGCTAAAATTATTCAAAAGAAAGCCCAGCTTGTTGTGATCTGGAGAGCAGTGTCTTGGGGTGAGACATCTAAGTAGAGTAGCTAGTGCTTTGTTCAGGTTCCCCCTCCCCTGCACCTTATACAAAAGGAATGACAGTGTGCGTTCTATGGTTTTGTTAGGAGAAAGAACCTGCCTTCACAGTCACATTCACACTGTGATAGGATTCATTTCCTCCCGCTTAGGTGATTGAGGGCCCTAGGTTTTTTTTGGGGGGGGAGGAGGGCTACGAAGAGCCAACTAACAATCAGAGACTGTTTTCTTAATGGGTCAGGATCTGGTTAGAACTAGACATGTGAAACTTGTCTTGGAGAGACATGGAGAGGGGTTAGCAATGAAGATTAATGAAGATTACTTACTGCCTTGAATCACTAGCAGAATTCTTTTATAACAGTTTCTCCATATGTGAGGGAGACCCTTGATAATATGTCACCCTCAGATTTCCAGGTCTTTTCATATGCCATGTTTTAATATACCCTTTCCCATTTGCTTGTAATGTCATTTCCACATCTCAGTTTCATTTACCTCCAGGTAATTTTTACCATGTCTTTTTTGAAGCTAAGGCTGGCTTTGAACTCAGTATGTAGTAGAAGGAGGCCTTACACTCCTGATCCTCCTTTCTTTACCTCCCAAGTGCTCAGACTACAGGTGTGTGCCACTGTGCCTGGCTCCCCTGGCTAACTTCTGGTTTTGTTATTTACATTTATTTATTGTGTGTGTGTGCGCGCGCGCGCGCGCGCGCACTTGTGCTATACACACATGCATGTGAATATATGTGTGGAGGTCAGAGGGAACTTAGAGGAGCTGGTTCTATCTTTCTATCACAGATAGCTCACAGAGATGGAGCTCAGGTTGTTAGTCCTACACAGAAAGTACCTTTATTCACTGAGCCATCTTGCTGGCCTATAATTTCAGTTTTTGTTTACCACTTAACCCAAATATTGTCATGAAGTTCATGATGTTAACGTGTACTTTCTGTACAGGTCACCAAAAATAGTAAGAAAAAAACATGATTGAGAGATCAATATGGTTTGAATTTGAGAAGTCCCCAAAGCCTCCTGGCTTTGTTGTCAGTTGATAGGCTTTTGGGAAGTGATTGAATCCTAAGCTCTCAGACATAATTAATAGATTTGTGAATTTATGATAGCATATTGGGAGGTGGACCTAGGCAGGAAATGGGTATGAGGCTTATGCCATGGAAACTATAATCCTGGCTGTGTCTTCTTTCTCTTAAAATATTTATTTGTTATTTATTTGTATGCATATGTATGTGTGTAGGATGTGGAAGTCAGACGAAAACTTGCAGGAGTTGGTTCTCTCGCCTTATTGGTCCTGGGGATTGAACTCAGGGAGTCAGGCTTGGTGGAAAGAGCATTTTCCTCTGAAAGCTTTCTTCTCTTTCTCTCTGCTTCCTTCTGGCTCTGATGAGGTGAGTAGCTCTGTCCTGCCTGCCATGTGCTTCTCACCATGATGTTTTGTGTTATGATGGTCCAGGAATTACAGAGCCAAGTGACCATGGATTGAAACCTCTAAAATCAGAGCCAAAATAAATCTTCCCTCCTTTTAAGTCATTCTAATTATTTGTCACAACCATGGAAGAGCTGAAACACAGATAAAATTTTACTCCCCCTAAGCCATCCAAGTGATGACCAATAAACTCATGAGATAAGTGACGTTAACTGCTGATTCTACTGATGTAGTGATGAATGATGGAGTCACATATTTATCAGATGTATTCTATGGGGAGGGTCAAAATAACAATTAGAGGCAGCCACTTATTCATAAGTTGGAATTAAAACACCTAGGGAGTAATTTCTCAAGGAGACGAGCCTGCGAATGTGAGAAGTTCAAGAGTGGATAGGAAGAGATGTGAAGAAACCCAGACTCCGCAGATTGGAGCAGAGAGAGAGGGACTGTAGCAGCACAGCAGATGGAAGAGGTTCCAGAAGAGACAGATACCTAGGAAGTACAACTAACATGGAATTAGCATGGCACAGAAGGGCAATCTCAATACCACTTTTCAGGAATCCGCAAACAGGCTGCTGGTAGAAAACCTTCCTGCTTCTCCCAGTACACACTGATGGTGATGTTGTGAGGAAGGTGGTGTTCTTGAGAAGGGTATGTTGGAGCTTGTGGCTTTGGGAAACAAGCCACTGTGTTTTACTGTCCCCTTCTGTATTGAAACCTTCTACAAACAAAACAAATAAATATGCTTTCAGTGAATAGCTTTGAAAACCAGTTTGTCCATAGAGGAGACTGTCATACTGTAATTCTGTGCCAGAGGTACTTGGTGGGCAACAAGAAAAGGTTGCAGAACTGACCTCCCCTTTAACAGTGGAAACACCACTGCTAGCTTAGGAGCTGGAAGAACCAAGCAGATGCACCCGATTAGATGGTAGCTGAAGGCAGTGGTGGATTGCTGGCCTGCCATCCCCAGCTCCTCAGTGCAGATAGTGTGTTGCTCTTACCCCTAGTTGGCCTCACAGTGCCTAACCTCGGCCTTTGCTCTCTCAGAGAGAGACATGGGAATAAGAGCTGACTGAAATAGTAGTGGGTGTCTGCTCTTCACACACGCAGGGGACCATTTCTGGACAGATAATACTTTCCTTTTTTATTAGGACTATTTTGGTAATTGTTTGGTGCATGTATTTTGCTTCACATTTTTCTCTTTGTCTTCTAATACTTCCTTTTTTGTTTAATTTGTATTACTGGCTTTGTTTCTACCTCTGTCTCATTTCCTTTTCACTCTTTCTCTCCTTCCGGGATTTGAATCCAGGTCTTTGCACATGCTAGGCTGCTGCAAACAATGAGCTAATATTCCCAGTTCTCTTTTTAAATTTTCTCATGTTTTGTGACCTTTTCTTTTCCTTTTCCTCTTAGGTAATTTTATCATTTAAATGTTTTAAACAATTTATATCATTTTTATTTATGTGTGTGCATATGTACATAAATGGTGTACAGAGGACAACTTGTGGGAATTCTGCCATGTGGGTTTGGGGACTTGAACTTAGGTTGTCAAGCTTGGCAGCAAGTTCCATTGCATACCGAGCCATCTTTACAGTCCCATCTTTGCTTTGTATTATTTGGCCTGCCATTCTAGTTGTTAGTGGCATTTAATATATTGTAGTTTTCCTTTATTTCTGTGTCTGGTTTGCTTGCATTAGCATGTTCCTCTTTCCAGAAAGTGTAGGGACTGAGCCTAACACTGGGAGCACTTTGTGTAGTGATCTACTACTGAGACCTTGTCCATCTTAACTAAGAGATGTTATATCCTGCTTACCATGATTCATCTCTGCTGGGACCCAAGGGAATATAACTCTACTTAAAAAATAGAGCACACCGGGGCCAGCAAGATGGCTCAGCAGGTAACGGTATTTGCTGCTGCTGCTGCAAGCCTGACAACTTGAGTTGGACCCCCTGGAACTCACGTCAAGGTAGAGAAGACAGGGACAGACTCTCCAGAGCTGTCCTCTGACCTCAGTATGTACATCATGGCACCCCACCACATCATACACACACTAAGAATATTATTATTGTGTCATTATTATTAATTAGAAAAAAGAGGTCAAAAGAGCCCATAGCTAAGAACTGGGCCTCAAGTAGATGCCTGAGGATCTGTTCCTGGATATTTCACTCCCATAACACCAACAGAGAGATGTAAAAATGGTGGACCTCATATGTCCAAGGGACCTAAGTACAAGCCACTCTCATATTTCTTCAGACTGCACATTACTAAGAGGTTTAGTCACACAGTTAGAGCACAGTCCATAGCTCGAACACAACTGTATATATAAACTGCCAGAGGGGATGCCTCTTGTTATAAGACCTACAAAGAAAATAGGGATCCAGTTTTCAAAATATTCTCTAATGATTTCAGTTCTATCTGATATAACATGGGTATGCTTCTAAGTCCATTTTTAATATTTTGACATATTTGATGTACACTGATTTTTTTTTAAGTTACAAAATAATGCTGGGCATGGTGATGCACACCAGCAGTTGGGAAGCATGAGAGAGTAGATCTCTGCAAGTTCAAAGTCAGCCTGATCTAGGTAGGGAGTTCTAGGCCATTCAAGCCTACCTTGTTTCAGAAAAAAAAGAAAAGAAAGAAAGAAAATGGTACCAGTACCAGTACACATGACATCACAATGTGGAGGAGTTGTGATTGCATCACTGCATCCGAACGTGCTAGGCTTTATGTGCTGTGCTGAGTGTCGCCTAGCACTGCTGTCAGTCCCACCGTTGTGCAGAAGCAGTGACATATAATGCACAGACTAGCCGGCCAGGCTCTGCTCTAGGAAACCTGGATTCACCACAGAGTTCTGTATAATCTTATGTATTAAAAGACACGATTATTTTGATCTTTTTCTACTTAAAGGTGTGGAAAGAGTACTTAATTCATGGGTCACACAGTAGGTGACAGGTTGACTTTGCCACATAGCCCTGTTTTGCTAAGACACTTAGTAGATTCATTCACATACAAAATATTACTAATTTTTTTCAGTTCCAAATACTTTTACTGAATCATGCTACCTTGTTTTTTAAGAGAGAAATCTAAGCAGACATTGTAAGGGTTAAATGATAACTTATCTTTAAAAATCCAATGAGGAAGTTAAGTGTCGTGGCTCAGCACTGCGGTCCCAGCACTGGGAGGCTGAGGACAGCCTCGGCTACAGAGTTCCAGGTCAACCTGAGATACAGGGTCAGATCTTACCTTTAAAATGCAAAAGTCACATGAGAACTTGGCTTTGGGATAAACAATATACATGTTGAAGTAAATGTCACAGTTGCCCATTTGTTATTCTTTAATCATATTATTAAGAGTATAGAGAATATTTATATATTTAAAAATTCAAGAGACTATTGGAGTATTTAAATATAGGTACTGGAGGGATGGCTTCATAGTTAGGAGTACTTGCCACTCTTCTAGGAGACCAGAATTTGGTTCCCAGCACTCACATCAGGTGGGTCACAACCACCTGTAACTCTAGATCCAGTGGATCCAATGCCCTTCTCTGGCCTCCACACATACCGTCCAACATGGTATATACCCCTTCTCAAACACACATACACATGAATAGAAATAAAAGCTAAATCTCAAAAAATGAATATTAAATACATAGAATTTTAGGGACTCATAAACTATTGTAAATTATAAATTGTCTTAGTCTAGTTTTATTTTTCCTATTGAGCATCAATGATTGGTTTCTAACTAGTCTCGTGAAGCTATGATTGTTGAGAGAAAATACAATAATATGATTCTTTAACAGGCATGTGGTACACATAATGAATGCTGAAGCTCAAGGCAAAATGGTCTCCATCATGAGTTACAGACCAGTCAGGGCAACACAGGGAGGGAGACTGTCTCAGTCCTTCTCATGACCATAAGATTGTATTAGAAAACGTAGAGTATTCCCTGAAGGGTAAAGTTAAAATACCACAGTGCGGCAGAGAAAGATTTAGAGTTAAAATATCTCAAGGTAATCAAGATTAGAGTGCACTGAATCATGCCTTCTGACTTCCTAAGGTAAACTGACAGAGATCTTCATGTACCTTCATTTTCAGGTATGTTGCCATAGAAATGAAAGCCATCATTATTTTAATTTTGTCACTCATTGTCAAGCATGATGTAGTAACATCTATTATTTGGTACCTGAGGAAGCTACAGGAAGTAATAGAAAAATTTAGCTTTGGAACTAGACAAATTGTTTGGATCTTAGGCCTAATATCTACTGCCTTTCTAGTCTTGAGCCAAATTAGTTAACCTCTTATTTTTTAAAACAAAATAAATTTCTTTCTTTTTTTTTTTTTTAATTAGAGAAGGGATCACTCTGCAGCCCTGGCTATTTTGGAACTCTTTTTAAGAGCAGGCTGGTCTTGAACTCATGGAGATCCACCTCCTCAGCTTCTTACCCACTGCTGCCAATCTGGGATTCCTTGGGGTCTGAACCCAAGTTGGAACCAGAACTTTAGGTAGGTTCTCCCAGAGCCAGTTCATCCACCCCTACTGTGAGCCAACCCACCCACCACTGGGGTCCTGGTGAGCTAGCCCCAAATCCTACTTAAGCACAGTCAGTGTCTGTGTCTGTCTACATGTGTCATCCCCTCTCCTGCTGTCCCCCAACCCCTGCTGGCCCCACCCCCTGTTCACCTTTTGACCACCCTAATATATCCTGCAGATCTGAGACTGCTTTGAGTCTGAGATGGAGTTTGAATCAAAACTTCATCGCAAATATGGACCTCAGAGCCAGTTCACTTGCACCCCACCCCTACATGTTGTCAGCCACCCCACCCACTGCACAAATCTGAACTGGGAATTCAAGGACAGAACCCCTAGAGCCTCAGTTCCTAGCCTCCTGCTTACTCCACAAGCACAGTTAGAGATAATCCAACCCAGTCCTCTCCCTACCCACCTCTCCTATCAGACCATGTGGAATCTCATCTGGAACTCCAGAGTGGCCACAACACTGAGAACACAGTGTCTCAGTTAGGGTTTCTATTGCTGTGATCAAACATCATGATCACAACTTGATATGGGGGGAGAGTTTAAAATTTCAGCTTACAGCTCTCAGATCACACTCCATCACTGAGGGACGTTGGGGCAGGAACTCAAGGAACAAACTTGGAGGCAAGAACTGAAGTGGAAGACATGGAGGAACACTGCTTACTGGTTTGTTCCTCATGGCTTGTTCAGCTTGCTTTCTTATAGCACCCAGGACCACCTGCCCAGGGGAGGCGCTGCCTACAGCGAGTCTTCCCACATAAATCATTAAACCAAGAAAATTCCCTACAGGCTTCCCCACAAGCCAGTCTGGTAGGGGCACGTTTTCTGTTGAAAGTTCCTCTTCACAGGTAACTCTATCTTGCCTCAAGTTGACAAAAAGATTAAATAGGATACTGACCATCATTCAACTGGTCCACAACCTGACCAGCTGGGGTAATAGCAAACAAAGGTGAGACTACATATCAACACCACAAACACTACCTAATAATAACTCCAGATATTAGTAGTCTCAAGTCTTCCCCCACAAAATAAAATCCCACAGACTAACAGATTGAATCATAAAACAGTATCCGTCTTTCTGCTTTCTCCAAGAAACACACCTCAGATCAAGAACGGACACCATTTTAGGGTAAAAGGATGGAAAAAGATGTTCCGAGCAGGGGCAGCTATTCTACTACCTGACATAGTAGACCAGAGCTAGTCAGACGAGACAGAGAAGGACACTGCCTACTCTTCATATAGGAAAAACCCACCAAGAGGATATTAGAAACATTTGTGTACTGCAGGGGCATCTAATGTAATAAAAGAAACACTGTTAGATATAAAACCACAGACTGACCCCAGTACAGTGATAGTGGGAAACCTCAGTATTCCACTCTCAGCAGTAGACAGGTCGTCCAGACAAAAACAGACAAACTGCAGTTAAATACCATAAACCAAATGGATCTACAAAACATTAAACACCAAACACTAAAGAATGCACTCTTTTTCTTAGCAGCACATGGAACATTCTCCAAAACTGACCACACATTAGGACACAAAGCAAGTCTCAACAAAAACAAGAAAATTGAAATAACATCTTGCATCCTGTCTGATCACCATGAATATCAACAATAGAAACAGAAGAATATACACAAACTCACAGAAGCTAAACAATATACTGAATAAAAATTGAGTTAAGGGAGAAATCAAGAAGGAAATGTAAAACTTTTTAGAACTAAATGAAAATGATAATATAACATATCAAAATCCATGGGACACAATGAAGGCAGCCCTAACTGGAAAGTTCATATCACTAAGTGCCTGCATCAAAAAACTGGATCAGGGCTAGAGAATGAGCTCAGAGGTTAAGATCACATAATGCTCTTGCAGAGCACTCAGGTTCAGTTCCCAGAACCACATGGTAGCTAATGACTCCATGTTCAGGGGATCCAACACCCATCAGCAGGCACATGTGTGGTTCACATACATACATGCATGCAAAACACTCATAAATAAAAAAATTAAAAATTGGAATGAGCTCACTAACAACTTATACACTTGAAAGCTTTAGAAAACAATGAAGAAAACACCCAAAAAATTTAAGTGGAAAGAAATAAACTTGGGACTGAAATTAATACAGATGTTTAAAGTACAAAAAAACAAAGAGTTGATTCTTTTTTAAAAAATAATTAAAGAATACTGACAATTCTCTGGCTAAATTAACAAAAGAAGAGAGGATCTAAATCCAAAAAATTATACATGGAAAGGGAAATGTTAAAACATTCACTCAGAAAATTTGGAGAATCATAAAACCATATTTTAAAAACTTCATTCCACCAAACTGGATAACCTAAAAGAAATGGATGAATTCCTAGATATATACAAGCTACCAATATTAAGTCAAGATGGCTTAGATAATTCAAACAACCATAATTATGAGATAGAGCATTAGTTTAAAATCTCCCAACTAAAATGCAGGGACAGATAGATTCAGCAGTTTTCTACAAGACCTTTTCAAAGAATTAACACCAGTACTTCTCAAATTATTCTGCAAAACAGAAACTGAAGGGACACTTTCAGATTCTTTTTATGAAGTCACTGGTACTCTGATACCAAGACCAAAGGCTCAACAGATAAAAAAAATTACTGACCAATATCTTTTATAAACATAAATGCAAAAAATTCTCAATAAAATACTTACAAACCAAATTCAAGAATACATCAAAAAAGATTGCCCACCATGATCAAGTTGGCTTCATCTCACATATTCAGGAATGATTCAAAATATGTAAATCAATAAACAGCTTACAAGAGTCCCACAGTCAACATCATTCTTAACAGTAATACAAGGCATTTCCACTAAAATCACTTGACTATATTTTTTGAAGCCTTACCTAGAATAAGATAACTGAAGGAGATAATACAGATAGGAAAGGAAGAAGTCAAAGTACCCTTGTTTACAGTAGATATGATTTCATAAGAAAAAGACCCCAAAGACTCCAACCAGAAAACATCTACAAATGATAATACATTCAGCAATGAAGCAGGATACAAAAATTAACACACAAAAATCAGTATCCATTCTTTATATAAGTAATAAAGATACTTAGTATGAAATCAGGGAAACAACAACTTTCATAATCGTGCACACATATCATGTAACAAGGAAATGAAAGATGTGTTTAATAAAAACTTTATGACATGGGAGAAAGAAATTGAAAACATGAGAAGATGGAAAGACCTAACATGCTCATGGGTTGGTAGTATTAACTGTGTGAAAATGGCCACCCTACCAAAAGCAATCTGCAGATTCATTGCCATCCCATCAAAATCTTAAAACTTCATATAGGATAGCTAAAAACAATCTTGAACAATAAAAAAAAAAGTAATGGAGGTGTCACCATTCCTGATTTTAAGCTGTACTCCAGAGCTACAGTAATAAAACCTGCATGGTATTGGCAAAAACAAACAAACAAACAAACAAAAAACCAGACAAGTTGTGGCTAGAGAGATGGTTCAGTGGTTAAGAGGACTGCCTGTTCTTCCAGAAGATCTGGATTTGATTCCCAGCACCCAAATGATGTCTCAGAACCATCTGTTTCTAGGTAATCCATCATTTTCTTTAGGACTCCAAGGGCGCTGCATGCAGGTGGTTCACAGACGTACATGCAGTTAGAAACCCATAGTCACACAAAATATTTTTAAGTTAAAAAGAGACATTGATCAATAGAATAGAATTTAAGACCCTTGATATTTTATAAAGAAGTAAAAAATACACATTAGTGAAAAGACAGCATCTTTAACAAATGGTCCTGGTCAAACTGCATAGTTGCATGTCAGAGAATGAAACTACACTCTTCTCTCTCATCCTGTACAAAACTGGATTCCAAATGGATCAAGGATCTAAATATAAGACCTGATATCCTGAATCTGATGGAAGAGGAAGTAGGGAACAAGTTTGAACATATAGGCACAGGAAAGGACATTATGAACCAGACCCTGATAGCACAGACATTAAGTCTAAGAGTGAATAAATGGCAAAGAACATCCTTATTTGAATAGACAGCCTGCAGAATGGGAAAAATGATTTAGCAATTATACATCTGAAAGTTTCATGACAAATAATTCTAAACATTTAGAAAACTGCAGTAAAATGGGACATGGATCTAAACAGAGTTCTCAAAAGATGAAACCCAAATGGCTGAAAAACACTTTGAAAAGTGTTCAACATTCTTATCAATCAGGGAAACACAAAACTACATTGGGAGTTGGTCTTACCCCAATTAATTAAAAAGATTAATGGCCAAGATTAATAAAGCAAATGGCAGCAGATGCAGGGAAAAGGGAACCACGGATTCACGTCTTGTGATAATGCAACTTGGTACAGTCACTATGGAAATAAATCAGTGTGGAGGTTCTTCAAAAGCTGAAAATAGATTTACCACAGGATTGAGCTATACAGCTCTTGGAGACACACATCTTACTACAGAGATATTTGCTCATCTATATCCATTGATTCTGTATAATAGCGATTGGAAACAGCCTTGATGTCCATCAACTGATTAATGCACAGTGACAATGTGGTACATTTATAGAATGGGAGATTATTCAGCTGTTAAGAAAAACGAAGTTATGAAATTTGCAGGTGAATGGATGGAACTGGAAATCCTGAGTGAGGTAACCTGACCCAGAAAGACCAACACCTATATTTTCTCTCGTGTGTGAGTGTTAGCTTTCAAGCTTTAGGTATGTTTATTTCATTTAGAATGCCCACCTCTAGTCAAGGACTTACTCACAACTGACAGCTTCTGGGAGAGGGAAAATCTATTTTCTTCAATGGAGTGACACTGGGTATATTAACCACAGTCCAGGGTAGATTAACACAAACTGGACTCCACGGCTTTTGTTTGTTTGTTTTCGTTTTTTAATTTTTTAATTCATTTTACATACCAACCACAGATTCCCCCTCTCATCCCTCTTCCTGCTCCCCTCCCCCAGCCCACCCTTCATCCCCTCCTCCAACAGGGTAAGTTCTCCCAAGGGAGGACAGCTAAGCCTGGTACATTCGGTCGAGGCAGGACCAAGCCCCTCCCTGCTTTATCAGGAGTGAGCAAAGTGTCTGATCATAGGTAATGGGATCCAGAAAGCCAGCTCATGCACTAGGGATAGATCCTGATCACACTGCCAGGAGCCCCTCAAATAGACCCAGCTACATAACTGTCTCACTTACGCAGAGGGTCTAGTCCAGTACCATGCAGGTTCTACAGCTGTTGGTCTACAGTTCATGAGTTCCTTTGAACTTGGTTCAGTTGTCTCTGTAGATTTCCCCATTATGATCTTGACCCCCCCTTGCTCATATAATCCCTCTTCCCTCTCTTCAACTGGACTCCTGGAGCTTGGCCTGATGCTTGTTTATGGATCTCTGCATCTGCTTCCATGGATGAAGGCTTCATGATGACAGTTAGGTTATTCACCAATCTGCTTACCCCATGGTAGGCCAGTTCAGGCACCCTCACCACTATTGCTAGTAGTCCGGGGTTGTCCTTGTGGGTTCCTGGTAACTTCCCTAGCACCAGGTTTCTCCCTTACCCCATAATGTCTCCCTCTATCAAGATATCTCTTTCATTGCTCTTCCACTCCATCCCTCCCCTAGCTTGACCATCCTGTTCCCTCATGTTCTCATCCCCCAACCCCTCCTCTTTATTACCCTCCCTCTTCCCCAGTTTACTCATGGGGGTCTCCTTTGCTTCCCCTTCCCAAGGTGATCTGTATATCCCTCTTAGGGTCCTTCTTGTTTCTAGCTTCTCTAGATCTGTGGGTTTTAGTCTGATTATCCTTTGCTTTACATCTAGTATCCACTTGTGAGTGAGTACATACCGTGTTTGTCCTTCTGAATCTGGGTTACCTCACTCAGGATAATATTTTCTAGTTCCATTCATTTGCCTGCAAATTTCATGATGTCATTATTTTTTAACTGCTGAGTAGTACTCTATTGTGTAAATGTACCACATTTTCTTTATCCATTCTCGGTTGAGGGGCATCTAGGTTGTTTCCAGGTTCTGGCTATTATGAATAATGCTGCTATGAACATGGTTGAGCAAGTGTCCTTGTGGTATGATTGATCATCCCTTGGGTATATGCCCAAGAGTGGTATCATTGGGCCTTGAGGTAGATTTGAATTCCAGTTTTCTGAGAAACTGCCATACTGATTTCCAAAGTGACTGTATGAGTTTGCACTCCCACCTTAAATACCAAGACCAAGCTGTTTTTATTACTATAGCTCTATAGTAGAACTTGAAGTCAGGGATGGTGATGCCTCCAGAAGTTTCTTTATTGTAAAGGATTGTTTTAGACATCCTAGGTTTTCAAGAAACTAGACAGCAAAATACCAAACACTGCAATTAAAAAAATGAGCTACAGATCTAAAGAGAGAATTCTCAACAGAAGAATCCCAAATGTCCAAAAGATATTTAAGGAATTGCTCAACATCCTTAGTCATCAGGGAAATGCAAATCAAAACAATTCTGAGATATCATCTTACACCTGTCAGAATGTCTAAGATAAAAAAAAATACTGATGACAGCTTTTGTTGGAGAGGATGTGGAGCAAGGGGAACACTCCTCCACTGTTGGTGGCAGTGCAAACTTGTGCAGCCACTGTGGAAATCAGTGTAGTGGTTTCTCAGAAAATTGTTTGGTTTTTAAGAGAGAAGAAGTTGATGTGTAGGGAGATGAGGGATGGTCTGGGAGAAGTTGGGGAAGTATAATGAATATGATCAAATTATAATGGAAGTCTCAAAAGAATAAATGAAAACATTAGTTTAAAAACACTAATTTTTAAATTTTTTTTAAAAGACAGTCTAACTATGCAGCCCTGGCTGGCTTGGACCTCACTATCTAGACTAGTCTGGTCTCAAATTTACAGAGATCCACACACTTATGCATCTTGTGTGCTGGGATTAATGGCTGCATTACTACGCCAGGCTTTAAATGTTTAAATTTCACTTATTTATTTAGTATTGGGGGTAAGTGGGTATGTGCCTGCTGCTGCACACATCTGGAGATTATTTAATACTGGGGTGGATGTGTGCATGCTGCTGCACACATCTGGAGATTATTTAATGCTGAGTGGATGTGTGCATGCTGCTGCACACATCTGGAGATCATTTAGTGCTGGTGTGTGTGTGTGCATGCCGCTGCACACATCTGGAGATTAGAAGACAACTTTGAGGAATTCTCTCTTTCCACCCTGTGAGTGCTTGGGATTGAACTCAGGTGATCAGGATTAGTGGCAAGCACCTTTCCCCACTGAAGCATGTTGCTGTCCCGTCCCTCTTCATTGCAGTTTTTCGTTTATAAAAGGGGCCATAATGTCTTCCTTCTAAGATCTTGTAGAGAAATGGTCTTCAATGAGTACTGATAGAGCAAGCATCCAGCCCACAGCAGGCAGTGCTGTCAGTGTGCTGCAGTGGTTGTGGAGTCTCTCAGCTTACTCGATTTCATCAGTGTTAAATAGTGATGCAGCGTGTCCCCCAACTGTCTTCTCCTAAGAAATGTTTGTGTTGTGCATGTGTGACTGTGTGCTACTTGTGTGTTGGTGTATGTTCATGTGTGTGTTCATAGAGACTGCAAGTAGACCTCAGGTTTGTTCTCCAGGAGCTGTCCACCTTGTGTTTTGAGATAGGGTCTTTGATTTGGCTTAAAGCTCTATGGGAGAGGATAGATTGGCTGGCAGTGAGCCTCAGGGATGTGCCTGTCTCCACCTTCCCCGTGCTAGGATTACAAGCCCATGCCTCCATACCCACCTTTTTAGATGGGGTTTTTGGAACTGAACTCTGATACTTGTGCTTGTAAGGCAAGCAACTTACCCACTGAACTTTGTCCTTTGCCCCCAAAATATGTTTTGAATGTGCTGGATATGTAGCTCAATATCTAACCTGCTTGCCTAGCACACACAGAACCCTAAATTCAATCCCTAGAACTACAAAAAAACTGGATGTGGGTGGCACACACCTGTAATCCCAGCACTCAGAAAGTGGAGGCAGAAGGATCCCAAGAGCAAGCAAGCCCTTCCTCAGCTACAGCAAGTTTCTGGCCAGTTTGGGCAAAAGACACATTTTGAACTATTTTCTTTTACTCACAATGAGGAAATGTAGCTGGTGTTTCCCGCCGAGCAGGCTCTATAGTTGCTGTTGTCCATAGCACTGTCGGTCTTCAGCAGGCGTCCCGCATGTCCTAAGTCCTTGCTGTTTCCCTTGCAGTGGTGGCTCTGTGTATAATTTGTATACAGACGAGGATGAAGAAGCGGAGCCTTCTCCTTCTGGGCAACAGATCATTGAAAATTCAATAACTATGAATAAGATGAAGCTGCTGAAGGCTAAGATGGAGAACATGAACCTCAGCAAAAAGGTGAAGCTGTTGGCTCTTGGCCAAGCTTTTCTCTAGCTTACAGTGGCAGGGCTAACAGCACTGAGGGCTGCTGGTAACTGTGGAAAACTATAAAGTATTACTCATTGCACGTTTCTGGTCTCAGCTTATTTATTAAGATGTAACAAATGAACACTGAGGTTTTTAGTCTAGCAACACACCTGAAAGGGTTATGCACATTGAGCATAATTCATCTTTAAAATGTCATAGCTGTAGCATGAAAGGGGGAACTAAAAGTTAGCTTAACCTTTCAATTACTTTTAAAAATATGATTTCAAGATTTACTCATTACAGGCGCTGAGACAGGCGTACTGTAGCCTAGGCTGGCCTAGAACTTAGTATGTAGCCCAAATCTGCATGACCTTTCAGCAATCCTCTTAGTCCTCTGAGTGCTTGGATTATAGGTATGTGCCACCATGCCTAGCAGAGACTTACTATTTTAGTGTTGGTAGATAACTGCCAGTTTTCTAAAGTAATTCCAAGGTGAATAACCAATTTATATTCTTTCCAGCATTGGGTGAGACTTACAGTTTTCCACATTCTTGACAGTTGTTTTTGTTTCTGGATGTAAGTCTGTCTCTCTGTCTCTGTCTGTCTCTCTCTCCCCTCTCCTTCTCTCCCTAACCCCACACACAGCTGCACTATGCCTTGACTTCTTTTCACTCTGTTAGTGCCTCTCCATATAAAATACATAGACTTTTAAAGCACTCCTTGAAGTCTGACAGATGGATCAGCAGATTAAGGCACTTGCCACATAAGCCTGCAACCTCAGGTTCAATCACTACTAAGGTAGGAGGGGAGAACTGACTCCTGAAAGTTGTCCTCTGAC